>JACXGM010014625.1:0-21953 GCA_016801145.1 Umbra pygmaea | reverse complement strand
CCACCCCCTTGAGTCTGGCCTCTCTCTAGGTTTCTTCCTATGTCCCTCCTACTAGGGAGTTTTTCCTAGCCACTGTGCATCACTTGTGTTGCTTGCTTTTGGGGGTCTCGGGCCGGGTGTCTGTCAAAGCACTTTGTGACAACTGCTGTTGTAAAAAGGGCTTTATAAAATAAATTTGATTGATTGATTGATTGATTTGGACAGTACTTACAATGTATATATAAATTAAGCAGAATGTAATAAAATATAGCTATATAATTTTTGTAAGTGAAGTATTTTTCTTTATATCTTGGGATGTTAGAGCTGGAAAACTACCAGATCTGTTGGTTGGAATGCAGGGTTTGCCATGAACGGGGGATGTGCCAGATGGTCTTAGGCAGAGGCTATGTTAAACTTACACATTAGGATTGATTGATCAAAAGGTCTTGTCAATAATTAAAATAGGTGCTCTGTCAACTTTACATATTTAGGTAAATTAAACATGCTTCAAGTTTCTATTGATTGTAAGGTGTGGTGTTGAGTATCTGTGGACTGGGTGATTTTATGGGGCTTATCCACCCCCTCTCAAGAATAATGGGAGATTAGGTTAGGTTACAAGCAAACTAAGAGAGACTTGTCTATATTCTATTTGGCCAAACTGACCAATGAACCTGGACATGACCGTTTTTGGACATAAAGGGCTCTGTGGTTAGCCTTACAGGAAATGGACAATTGAAGTGTAGGTTGGCCTGTACATATCTTGTGACCGGGGGGGGCAGGATAAAAAGGAGAGACAGTGGGATGGTTAGGAGGATTTTGACCGGAGAAGCAGGAGGGGGTCAAGATGCTCAAAGCTGTCTTTGTGTTTGTTTGTAAATTGTGAATAAATGCGTGTTCAATTATTCAAACTCTAAACTTCATTATTTGAAGCATGACTGTCTAATAATATTCAACATATTACCTCCCGGCGACATTGATTCTGATGGTCACAGTGTTTTAGCGATCTCTTGGAGGAGCTGTGAGTTTCAGAATACACTGTAAATATTTTTCACGTTGGAGAGGGCAATGCTTTTTTGGTACCTAGTAACACCACACACTTTCCAATAAGGGTACACATTAAAAAGTACAGTAGTTAACATTAACGAATGATGAACA
Organism: Umbra pygmaea; assembly: GCA_016801145.1. Lineage (NCBI taxonomy): Eukaryota > Metazoa > Chordata > Actinopteri > Esociformes > Umbridae > Umbra > Umbra pygmaea. Next base: position 20,819 of record JACXGM010014625.1, on the reverse strand, counting down.
AAGACATTAACACACCACTAAACTTTATTACTTTTAATTGTATTCATGAATTACAAAGGCATTAACATTAAACAGTTTTTACTGACATTTGTTCATGTTGACACAATATATTAACTAATTTATTTGTTTGCATGCATAAACAGCATGTACTATATTTTGTTATTTTTGGTACAGGACATAAACTCATGTAGCTACTTGCTGCCTGATCAATGGGCTAAGAAATAAACAATTAATTGCATAATCCAAATGTTTTGTTTAACAGTTGAGTTACCATTATTAATAAGAAAAGATCAATAATAATACTTTGACATAAATTTATTTGATTAATGTTAGGTATAGCAGTGGCTATTTAGGACAACCCCTTGATTGTTTTTGCATTTGACTATTTCTTCCCAATGCGGTTATACACTGTTAGTTATTGTTCTTATTCTTAAAGGGAGAATTGTGCTCTCAACAGTCACAAAATCATTAGTTAATAATACTTGTAGCCTCACTGTTTAACCAATAAGCATTTATTAGGAATAAAGCAATAATATCTGATACCTCACTATTATTTAATTATGTTTGTGTCCTCTTGAGTAAATCGATGAATTATTAAAAATAACTAATGACCCTTTTGTAGTTATAAAGCAGTAATAACTGATATCACACCATTGGTTAATTATGTTTGTGTCCCTCTAGGTAAAGTGACATACTGATGTGCAATTGTTAGGAAAATAAGCATTAATATCTGATAGCTAGTGACTTGGGGAAAGCATAAAGAGTGGCATGAAGAGTGGCATGAAGTCCACCAAGGTTAATGTGAATGACTGGAGGAGAGCACGCCAAGATGCATGAAAGCCAATTACTGAACTGAAGCTTACTGGGAAATAAAGTTTAATATCCTTGACCCTTGAACACTAATATGGCTGCATACTCTCAACTGTCCTCCAGTTGTCATGTGGGGTGTAGCCCTACCCGATAGTGTGGTGGTATTTCTATATGAATGCATGATGTACTTTCAATTTAAGTATGTATCAACATGTTTACACATGTAGACAACCATTATGGTGGACAGTATAATTATAAACATACTGGGTATGAATTTTGTATTGGAAATGTATTAAGTCATCATGAAATTTATATGTAAGATACCATATAATGTATTGAAGTTAGGGTTCCATTATTTGATTAAAATTTCAGGAGTGGAAGGTTCTAAATCTACATGGTCAGCCCAGGTGATTAGCGCAAGTGACCAGATGAGTGGAGGGTTTTAGAATCCAATGGGTTGGCACAAAATGTTGTGAGAGTGTAAAAGCTTATGTCCAAGGTTGCCAGCTCAGTTGCACCCCGGGTGCAAGTGTGCTTTATTAATCTGTTAATATGCTGAATTGGATTCAGAAACTCTTGTACTGTTGTACATTTTCCAGATCACTTCTCAGTACATAGCGTATTATTACTATTGTCATTGTTTTAAAAATTCCTTATATTGTTGTAATCTTTTTTAAGCCCACTGCATATATGTGTCGAGCCATGTCAAAAAAAATTCTCTGCATAGGATGATGTGATGTTATTCGGTGCATATGATAAATCAACAACTTTGACTTTGACTTTGAAGTTTCTATGTTGACAGGACAGGAAGAAACAGTTGTTTTTTCCCCACCACAATAGCATAACCACTTACAACCTCTTCCTTCCTGTTGCCATCAGTAGAGTCATCTTCCACTGTGACAGTCTACTGATTGGGTGCAGATTAAACCATGGCCAGATGGGTGCAAACTGGGCTCCTGGCAGGTATATTTTCATAAACACAGTCATGCAACAGGACAGGCTGGGCCTGGGGATTTAGTTGGTCTTGGTGGGGTCTGGGCTCGGGTTGTGGGGATCCTTGCTTAGTCAGTTGTATAGCTATGTGCTGTAACAACAAGGAAGCAGCACTTATGCTCTGGTTAAAACCCACCCTTGAAGCCAGACTGGGTAAAGGCTTCTTTCAGTTTAGACACTATGGACTGTTGTACAAAGACACTATGAACAATGCACCTTGACGACGTTTTACTTGTTTACTAATATACATTGTTTTTCTACACTTTAATGTTCCACACCTGGGGCAAAAAAGCACCAAAAGACTCCGTGTTACATAAGACAGAAATTACCCTTCAGAATATTTACTGTCAACAAGGGCAAAGTAAAGGGAGAGTCAGTGTACTTGGCGGCCAATGTATTTTCGTTTTTAAATGAAAAAAAACTAACGAAAAACGGCCAGTTTCCTAACTACCATTAGTATAGAGGCAAACAAAAAACAGAAAAACAACCTGTTATTCATTTTTTCTGTTGATATGAAAAAAACGGAAAACGAAAAACAATCTTGTTTTCCGAATATCTTTGATGTTTTTATAGATGGAACTCGGAAATTTAAATGTGTGTATAAGTCGTATTCCTTTATTTTGCATTGGTATCAGAGCCAGTCTACGGAAAGCCTGTCCACTCCCTATTCAACCCCATTGTACAGATTATGGTTGCAGTTTAACCAGAGTTCCACTGGGGGTGATCGTGGGCGATTGCAAAATGAATGGAAGTCTATGGAGCTAGACGCCTAAATTTGTCTCTTTCACCTGATTGTCGTTGAGAAAACTCAGATTTGATTGTAGTTTTTGCAAGTTCAACATGGATTATAGGTCGAAAGTTGAATGAACGAGTACTTGATTTCTTACAGTTTGAGTCGTTTTTGCCCATAACACGCTAGCATTCTGCTAATGAATGCTGATTGTCAGTGGACTGTTTATGACCAGAGATCCCACTTGATGGCATCCGAAGCAGAACCATCCTGCTTACCGGCATTCTCTGAGAATGTTAAGGTGGACCTTTTTGCCCAAGTTTGTCTTTTGTCCCGAGCAACTGTTATTTTGGTTGCTGGCACTTTTATTTGCCTATTGTTTTGTATGTACTGTGAAATTTACACGAGAGAGAAAGTTGGATAAATCAATACCAAGTTGTCTAATGTCCAACTCAGTCAATCTGCGTGCGCTACCACTGATCGCAATGATGTGTTGGGAGGGGGGACTCTAACCTTGTGAATATTTCGTCATGATCTTTAAAGTATTAGCAAACCAAAACTTTCTAGCACGTGTATTGACAGGGAGAGCCTGTCAGCTATGTTGTCGATGCCTCGAGAGAAAAAAGGAAGTCATACAGAGCTTGCCGTAAAGCAGTATCTCTGGCCATATGATGTCATTGACATTTTAAAAGGCTTTTTTGAACAAAAAAGCTACGTAAAAAAATCTAACACCCAGCAGTGTGTATTTTTTTGCCTCCCCTTTTGAATGTACATTCAAATTACTAGACTAAAAATTATATCCTGAGAAAAGTGGATTTCGTGGGGCTCCATAGATCTCCATTCATTCTGCACTTGCCCGTGACCACCCTCATATGGAACTAGAGTGGAACTGCAACCAGTTCAGAAGCCAGAAGTTTTCCAAGAGTGGCAGTTCTCTCCTTATTAAACGTTCTCTGATACAACCACTTACTACTTACGATCACTTCCGGGTCACAAAAAAAAACGATGTAAGGAAAATGATTTATACACACATTTTAATTTCCAATTTCCATCTATAAACACATGAAAGACAATCGGATAACGAGATTGTTTTTCATTTTCCATTTTTTTTATATCAAAACAAAAAACAAATAATGGGTTGTTTTCCGTTTTTTGTTTCCCTATTTCATAATGGTAATTGTGAAACTGGCCATTTTTAGTTTTTGTGTTTTTCATTTCAAAATGAATATCCATTGCCGTCAAGTACACTGACCAGGGAGGTTGTATCCAGTATTTCTGTTTTACCTGGCTCTCTGGTTGTTCCACTTTCCTTGATTTCAGGGATGGACAGAAACCTGCAAATGTAAAGAATGGACAGTTAAAGCTGCACTATTTAACTTTCCATTAATTTGTCTTTTAGGACTAAATTATATTTTAAATAGTGTTTTACAGTATATTGTATGTTCTTACTGAAAACAGGAGGAATTATACAGGGACAGTATAGCCAATTTCCAAAAATTCTCAATATTATTTTGTCTATAATAGGCATTCATTGCTAGTAAGATATTGTGAAATGACAATTTTTATATTCTACTTTTGTCTATATATTGTATTATTTACAGGCATATGCAAAAGTTTATAAATAAATAATTGGGTGTTTGGATCAGCAATTTCATTTTGATCTATAAAATAACTGAAGGACACAGTAATATTTCAGTAGTGAAATGAGGTTCATTGGATTAACAGAAAATGTGCAATATGCATCAAAACGAAATTAGACAGGTGCATAAATGTAGGCACCCCAACAGAAATATCACATCAATATTCAGTTGAGCCTCCTTTAGCATAAATAACAGCCTCTAGACCAGTGTTTCTCAAATGGGGGTACATGTACCCCTTGGGTTCTTTGGAGTACTGCAGGGGGGTACAGTACATGACATTTTTGCAAAAATGCTAATAGAAAAATATGGTATTGAGATTACAATCGATGATTTGAGGCAATACAAACTATTCTGTCCAGTTGTCTTCTAAATACCCAATTATTTATAAATGAAAAACATAGAAATTGTCAGAGGTGCCTAAACGTTTGCATACAACTGTAAGTTGATATTCTCAACCCCTGGATCCAATATGCTAGTTGCTAGTTTACTAGTCCTAAAACGTCGTTAATGTATTGTTTTTAGATTACAATTTATTTGGAGAGTCCGAAATTGCATCTGTAGGTTATATGATTATCAACAAACTATATGTTGATAAGCAATTAATTGTGTAGTTTAAGGGTAGGGGTAAGTTTAGAATATGTTTTAGGGTAATGGTTAAGGTTAGGCTTAACATTAGGGGAAGGGTTAAGGTTAGGATTAGGGTTAGTAGATAGTTTGTTAAAATATTGTTGATAATCTGTAGACCATCTACAGATACACTTTTTGTACTCTCAAATAATAAAATAATTAATAAATAAATAATATTTTATAATAATAAAGTAATACAATGTTACCTTTTTATTTTTCCAAAAAGTGCAGGTTTAAATTAATCATAATCGTGCTTTGGTAATTGTCAGCATCTTACCTTTACATCCACATGTTGATAGCATGGATATTGTTATGACCATGATGGAAAACACCACAATCCTGACCAAAGAGTAAACATGGAGCCACCGCCCATCTGGCAAACTCTCTGTTATGTCTATAGGAGAAAGAGGAGCACAGGCAATATGTATATGTTGGACAGGTAAAATGAATCCCCATTCCACCATCAAGATTCAATATTCAATACTTTATTGCCATGCAACAAGTTGCTAGGAATTTGGTGCAGTGTGTTCATACAATACAATAACAAACATATTTAACACATATATACATATAACCCCAATTTTCTCAGTCTCCCTTTTAACCAAATGCACACACAACTCAACATAACATATCCAACATAATAAAAGTGACAAGTGACAAATAATAAAAAAACAGTAGTTAGTTTTTGCTAATGCTGTGGACACCCTAAATATCAGTATTGTCAGTGGAGTTGTGTTGAAGGTCTATTTAGTAGGTGGATCGTCCTAAACTAGCTGCTGTTTAAGAAGTGTGTTGTTTAGATTTTATGGCTTGGAGTATCACCAATAATTAATTTGTCCAGGTGTGTGTGGTCTTGTTCAGGCCCTTGCGCTAAATGCGAGTCATATATATATCTGGTATGGTATTGAGTTTACAATTGATGATTTGAGGCAATACAAACTATTCTGTCCAGTTGTCTTTTCTGTTGGGCTGTGGAGTTACCATCCCACACAGTTATTGAATTAGTTAGTTTACCTTTATTTTACCAGGCAAGTTGACTGAGAACAGTTTCTCATTTACAACAACAGCCTGGGGAAAAGAGGGGGAGGAAGGGTTTGAATGGGTCAATTGAAAGCTGGGATGATTAGGTATGAGCCAATTGAAAGCTGGAATGATTAGGTATGAGCCAATTGAAAGCTGGGATGATTAAGTATGAGCCAATTGAAAGCTGGGATGATTAGGTTGGCATGATGCTGTGTCCTTTTTCCAGGGCACTGGGATTTACACCCCTACTCTTTCGAATAGTGCCTTGGGATCTTTAGTGACCATGGAGTCAGGACCCGTTTAACATCTCATCTGAAAGATGGCACTCTATGAAGGGCATATGTCCCCTTCACTGACCTTGGGAATTGGAAAGGATCTTTAGAGCAGAGGGAAGAGTGCTGCTTGCTGGCCCTCCAACACAACTTCCAGGAGCATTGTTCTCCAATCAAGGGACCGATCAGGCCCAACCCTGCTTAGCTTTAGAAGCAAACCAGCAGTGGAATACAGGGTGCTTTAATGCTGGATGTAAGCCTTAGGTTATATGTTGAGTCTTGAGCCCTCCTTTACACATTCCACACATACAGTTAGGTCTAGAAATAATTGGACACTGACACAAGTTTTGTTATTTTGGCTGTTTAACAAAATATATTCAAGGTAAGGTGAAATTATATGGGCTTGAAATCCAGTGTTTTAGTCATTTGGAAGCTGTTGCTGAGAACCTACAACAAGCAGTCAGAGGAGCTCTCAAAGGAAGTGAAACAGGCCATCCTTGGGCTGCAAAAAATAAAATAATCCAGAGTGATAGCAGGAACATAGGACTAGCCAAATCAACAGTTTGGTACATTCTGAGAAAAAGGTACACACTGGTGAGCTCTGCAACACAAAAAGTCCTGGACGTCCATGTAAGACAACAGTGATGGATGATCATAGGATAATTTCCATGGTAAAGAAAACCCGCTTCATAAAATCCAGTCATGTGAAGAACACTCTCCAGGAGGTACGCATATCATTTTCCTATTTTTTGTTTGATTGATTGAGGCTACCATAAAGAGAAGACTTCACAAGAACAAATACAGAGGGGTCACCAAAAGGTGCAAACCATTCATAAGCCTCAAGAATAGAAAGGCCAGATAACATCTACAAAAGCCAACTGAGTTCTGGAACAGCATTGTTTGGACAGATGAATCTAAAATCAACCTGTACCAGAATGATGGGAAGATAATAGTATGGAGAAGGCTTGGAAAGGCTTATGATCTGAAGCATACCACATCATCTGTAAAACACGGTGGAGTGATTACATGGGCATGCATCGCTTCCAATGGCATTGGGTCACTAGTGTTTGATGATGTGACAGAAGACAGAAGCAGCTGGATGCATTCTGAAGTGTGTAGGGATATATTCCTAATTCATTAAAGTTGATTGGATGCCGCTTCACTATACAGATGGATGATTACCCAAAACATACTACTAAACCAACCCAATAGTTTAAGGCAAAGATGTGGAATTTTCTGCAATGGCCAAGTTAACTACCTGATCTCAACCCGATATTAATGAATTTATGTGCATCGTATAGCTGGTAAAGGATGAGGCAAGAAACAAGCGCAGAGTTGGAATCTCAAACTATAATGAATACTTTATAAAGGAAAACAATAAACGCGATGAACAGCAACACACGATAAACACAGGAGAACAGAGAAGAAAAACTGACAGTGTGTTGGTCTGGCAGGTGTATATACATTCAAAAGGTTTGAAAATGCAGTATTGGACTATACAAAGTTTGCCACCTCAGTGTTCTTACATCTTTTTGTCAGTAATTACTATGGTATACTAAAGTAAAATTATAATCCAAATTCCAGAAAGTTAGAACGTTTTTTAAATTTGATTAAAATGAACACTAAGACTTTCAAATCACAAGACAATATTTTATTCACAATAGAACATAGATAAAATAACAAATGTTTAAATGGAGAAATTTTACACTTTTATCCACTAAATGAGGTCATTTCAAATTTGAAACCTGCTTCAGGTCTCAAAAAAGTTGGCACAGGGGCAACTAATGGCTAAAAAAGCAAGTAATTTGTAAAAAGCTGGGAGAGCATCAAGCAACTAAGTTAATTGATATCAGGTCTAAAACATGATTAGCTATAAAAGGGATGTCTTAGAGAGGTAGTCTCTGAAATAAAGATGGGCATAGGCGCTCCAATCTGTGAAAGAGTGTAAAAAGATTTTTTGAGGAACAAGTATTCAACAATGTTCATCAACATCAAAATGCAGGCAATCTACAGTGTATAACATCATCAAAAGATTCAGGGAAACTGGAGAAATCACTGTGTGTAAGGGACAAGTAAGAACTTTATTGGATGCCCGTGGTCTTCGGTCCCTCAGACGACACTGCATCACTCATCGGCATGATTGTGTCAATGACATTACTAAATGGGCCCAGGAATACTTCCAGAAACCACTGTAGGTAAACACAATCCGCCGTGCCATCTGCAGATGCCAACTAAAGCTCTATCATGCACTCATTGTGTTTTTCACATTTCTTTTGTCCAAATTTGTTGGGGGTTTGTGTGAGAGGCCATGTAGATGAATATTGTGTGTCAGCTCAACAGCCTAGAATTGCCTAAACCAATAGCTGAAAATTAATGTAGATCTGGCCAGGCGGCAGCTCGTCCATTTAGAGAGAAGAGTCCGCGCCCCACTTGTGATTGGCAGAGAATTAATCCAAAAAATATATACAGTGTATTTTCAACTAATCAGGGTAAAATGTACTATAATGTTTAAATGGCTAAAAAGAAATATAAATAAAAGATATATGTATATGTATATATATACATACACACACTGTCACAAGAGTGTAGGTGGTTGAAAGGAGAGAGACAGTAGATGACAGATGGAATGTTGGTTGTTTTATGTATAATGTTAACCTTACCAAGAAATGTACAGAATGCAGGTTGCAGGGTTCACCACTAGCGAGTGCACAACGGTTATCAATATTTAGCCTTCGAGCCCACTCTGGGCTGGGCATTACATATAACTAATATACACTGCTCAAAAAATAAAGGGAATACTTAAACAACACAATGTAACTCCAAGTCAATCACACTTCTGTGAAATCACACTGTCCACTCAGTAAGCAACACTGATTGACAATCAATTTCACATGCTGTTGTGCAAATGGAACAGAAAACAGGTGGAAATTATAGACAATTAGCAAGACACCCCCAATAAAGGAGTGGTTCTGCAGGTATTGACCACAGACCACATCTCAGTTCCTATGCTTCCTGGCTGATGTTTTGGTCACTTTTGAATGCTGGCGGTGCTTTCACTCTAGTGGTAGCAAGAGACTGAGGGCTAGATTTATCAAGCTGTTTGCGACTGTTTCCAGGCGCTAATTGGTCGCAAAGACGGACGTAACCGATGCGGGCTATTTACAAACTAGGCGCATTTGAGTAAAATCGCAGATTGCCTGCCACATGAGCGACAAGAGACAAGTTGCACTTTCAATATGCGTTCGTGGGAGGGTCATGGGGAAAGTGGGAGTTCCACCCAAAAAGGTGGGAGGATACGCGTAATATGCGCCTAATTATATATTCTGTGGTATTTACAAACACTGCCAGTAAAAGTGCGCCTCTATTCTGCAGGGGGAATTTTCCACCTCTTAGAAGCAGGTCTAAACCAGCAAGCGCGTTTTCCTGTGTGTTCAAATATAGCTACATCAATGGCAGCAGTGACAGCAACAAGTTTCAAACATAGCATCAAATATACTTGGCACAAAAAAGACAAATGCCTCCATCTGTTCCATTTTTGATAAGCAATTTTGCGATTATTGACCGATACAACACTTTCTTTAATTACTTAACCACATCGGTTGGCTTTACATATCAATGATATAGGCTAAACATATGCATATATCATTCTCTACAGAGATCTCAGCAGTATCTATGCCGTCCACACCTTACACTTCAGCAACGTGTATTTGCTGCACCACCTAGTTAGCGTGTCTATTTCTGGTGGACCTGAACCGGTTCTCCTCTTTTTACCTCCTCCACTTCTCTCCGTGTAGATGATAACGAGTTGATTTAACTTATGGCAATCGAAATTGGATGTTTTTCCAAGGGATGTTTTTCTGCCCTGTAATATATCAGGTTTGTGGTTACTTCATGCACTAAGATGTTAATTTCTTCTTTACTAAATTTAAGCTTGCGCTTTCTTTTTCCACTGTTTGCTCTTTTAGAGGCGCGCTAATGGAGGGCGGAGTATGCGCTGATTGCGTAATGGGTATCGGGTTTGATAAATACTACGCCAAATGTGGAAGCATAGCATGCGCTATTACCGAACGCGCGTAAACAGACGCAGCGCAAACTGCGCTAGTGTTAGTAAATTCTGCCCTGAGTCTACAACCCGAACATGTGGGTCAGTTAGTGCAGCTCTTCCAGGATGGCACATCAATGCAAGCTGTGGTAAGAAGGTTTGCTGTGTCTGTCAGCGTAGTGTCCAGAGCATGGAGGCGCTACCCGGAGACAGGCCAGTACATCAGGAAACGTGGAGTAGGCCGTAGGAGGGCAACAACCCAGCAGCAGGACCGCTACCTCCGTCTTTGTGCAAGAAGGAGCAGAAGGAGCACTGCCAGAGCCCTGCAAAATGAACTCCAGCTGGCCACAAATGTGGATGTGTCCACTCACAGTCAGAAACAGACTCCTATGAGGGCCCGATGTCCACAGGTGGGGGTTGTGCTTACAGCCCAACACCGTGCAGGACATTTGGCATTTGCCAGAGAACACAAAGATTGGCAAGTTTGCCACTGGTGCCCTGTGCTCTTCACAGATGAAAGTAGGTTAACACTGGAGACGCCGTGGAGAACGTTCTGCTGCCTGCAACATCCCCCAGCATGACCGGTTTGGCGGTGGGTCAGTAATGGTGTGGGTTGATAAAAATTATGGAAATCAAATTTGTGATTTTGTTGTCAGCACATTCAACTATGTAAAGAAAGTAAGTATTTCATACAATTAGTTCATTCATTCAGATCTAGTATGTGTTATCTTAGTGTTCCCTTTATTTTTTTGAGCAGTGTATATTTTACCTTTTAAACATATAAAAGTATAGTACATTTTACCCTATTTAGTTTTTCAGGTTAATGTATTCATATAATATTTGTTCCAAAAATTAAAACTTACTTAGGAGGTGGACGAGGCATGGGGTCCGGTTGGGGGTCCACTGCCACTGAGTTGGAGCAGGAGAGGAAGGAAGTGATTGAGTACGATAAGATTTTTGCGAGGGAGTTGCGGAGAGTTGACTGGCTGGCATAGTAGTGACAGATCGCGACTGCTGTGCCGGGAATGAGGTCGGCATGGAGGGGAGTTCGGATGGGAGTGTTGGTGGTGTTGGTGTGGCGGGAGGGTTTGAGGAATCACGTTATGGGCAAAGGAAGAAGAAGCGTGCACGTTATGGGCGAAGAAAGAAGAAGCGTGCACGTTATGGGCGAAGAAAGAAGAAGCGTGCACGTTATGGGCGAAGAAAGAAGAAGCGTGCACGTTATGGGCGAAGAAGCGTGCACGTTATGGGCAAAGGAAGAAGAAGCATGCATGGAAGAAAGAGGTTGGTGAGAGTAGCTCGGGAGAGGGTGAAGGACTGGCACTAGGTGGTGGGGAGCAGGGATATAAGGTGATTGTGGAGTTATAAGCTGTTACACCCGGTGTCACTCACGGCGGCAATTAGGGAGCTAGTAGGGAGGGTGACGGATGCTAGGTGTTTGAGTGGTGGTAGGGTGCTTATTGTGGTGGGTAGTGTGGCTCAGAGGGATAAGCTGCTGAAGTTGGAGATGTTGAATGGGGGTCAGGTGAAGTGTATGGTGCCTGGGAGTGTAGCGAAGGTAAGAGGGGTGATCACAGGTGTTCCGGAGGAGATGTCTATGGTGGAGTTAAAAGAGGTGGTGTCAGGAGGGGTAGTGCTGGAAGCGAGACGGATGGGCAGTAGGGCGTTAGGGTTAGAGAAGGTGAGTCCCACGGTGCTGTTGGAGTTTGGTGGGCCGTTGCCGAGTAGGGTGCACTTAGGGTTTCTTAGTTTTTATGTGAGGGAATATGTGCCGCCGCCACTAAGGTGTTTTAATTGTCAGCGAATGGGGCATGTGGCTGCTGTGTACAGAGGGCAGGGTAGGTGTGGTAGGTGTGGGGGTGCGCATGAGTATGGCAAGTGTGGGGTAGGGGCCCAGGTGAGGTGTTGTAATTGTGGTGGGGAGCACAGTGCTGCGTTTGGGGGGTGCGTGGTTCAGAAGAGGGCAGGGGAGGCACAGCGGGTTAAGGTGGTGGATAAGGTCACGTATGCAGAAGCAGTGCGGAGAGTGGGGGGACTTGGGGTAGATGTACAGGTGGAGAAGGAGCGGGATGTAGGCCCGGGGTTGGAGGAAGGTTCGGGGAGTTGTAACGTGGTATTGACTGAGACGTGTAGGCATGAGTGTGTGGTTAGTAAGGAGTCTTTGGTGGTGGGCAGGGTTCAGTTTTTGGCATTTCTGTGTAGTGTGGTGAATGTGTGTAGTCAGGTTAAGGGAAGGAATGCAAGGATAGATGTGGTGGGTGCTAGGGAGTTTATGGGTGTTACTGACGTCACGGGGGAGATGGTTCACAAGTTGATGAAAGGTAAGGGGAAGGGGGAGGGTAGGTAGTGGGATGTGGGGGGTGGGTGGGTTGTGGGCTGTATTAATTTACTAGGGTGGTGGGTTGTGTTGGGTGGAGCTGAATTGGGTGGGCTGTGACCAGCCTCACACTCCGGTACAGTAGGTGGCAGTATTTGCACCATTAAGTCGGTTGCGATCTGCCAGATATCACAGAAGAAGATAGGAGGTGGAGCCTGTCAAAAAGTTGGTAGGTTTTACCAGAGCCTGTCTACGGAGAGCCTGTCCACTCCCTATTAAACCCCATTGTACCGAATTTGGTTGCAGTTCCACCAGAGTTCCACTGGGGGTGATCGCATGTGAGTGCTAAATGAATGGGAGTCTAGGGAGCTAAATGGCTAAATTTCTTTTTCGCCTGATTGTCGTTGAGAAATCTCAGATTTGATTGTAGGTCGAATTCAACATAGATTATAGGTCGAAAGTTGAATGAACGAGTACTTATGTCCTTTCGATTTCTTACAGGTTGAGTCGTTGTTGCCCATAAACACGCTAGCACTCTGCTAATGAATGCTGATTGGTCAGTGAAGGACAGATTATGACCAGAGATCCTGCTTGATGGCATCTGAAGCGGAACCAGCCCGTCTACCGGCATTCTCTGATAATGTTAAGGTGGACTTTTTCGCCAACGTTATTTTCTCCGCAGCAACTTTTTTTGGTTGCTGGCACTTTTATTTGCCTGTCGTTTTTGTATATACTGTGAAATCTACATGGGAAATAAACTGAATTTGAGTACTTGTATTATTCCTGTATTCAGGGACACAATATACATGGTACATTATTGCCACCTTAAAAAACAGCACATGTCCTGCTCAATAGTGTTAAATATAAATACAAATGAGAAAAACGCCTCACAGATGTGCTATAATAAATTGTTCTAATAGTGAGAAAGGGTTGTCCTATTTCTCATTTCCCAAGGATGAAAAAATTTAACACTTACTAATCTTCTGTAGCTGGATTCGCCCATGTATTGGCAAAGTACATAGCTGATAGTTTCGTGTATCAATCAATGTGTTCATCAACTAATTAATTTAGCCAGAGTCCGGAGAATGTGTAAATAGAGCAAAATACTTTGTTTGAATCAACAATAATGCTGGTCGTTCCTGCAGGAAGAACTCCCGATCATCATTTTCTCACTTTGGTTATATCAGTAATGACGTCATGACAGGAAATAATACTGATGAACCACTGGCCTAATAGATGGCATTATTCAATCTAACCAATAGTTGCCCTTGGATACAATATACATTCAACAGGTTTAAGGCGACAGTTAGTCTGGGTCTCATGTAAATGCTTTTCTTTGAAGCCCCAACATGCTGGCTACAGTATTGCCTATAGCTGAACCAAGAACAATAGATAAACACAGCCAAATGTTTGCCGTTTTCGCCACGGCCAGCGGGAACCTAGGCTTCAAAAGGACTCTTGTATTCAACATTCAATTGTCACCTAGTTGCCTGCATTCCTACATAATCTTAATTAAGCTATCTCTTTACCTAAAGAAGCATTTCCAATACATTTCCCAGGGAACAATCCTTCATAATTACATAAATCATTTTCCAACAGTCTCAGAATAACTGGTATTGCTTTATAATTTCCACATGATCTATAGCTTTTAATAGACACCAAACACGCATTTAATATCACTTAGTGATTAGTTCTGACTAATACTGATCCTTTCAACAGTTATTCTGCATAACTAACCAAATCTCTTGCTACATTTATTGCATTTCCTCATAACCATATTCTAAACAAGAAACCTATTTCTACACACATTTTATTAATCATCAGTTCTATAGTAAAGAAAATTATCCTATAATAGCCAGCTGATAGCTAACCAATAGCAGCTGTCACCGAGCATACCTGATGTCAATGACCATTAAACTGTGTATGTAAATAAATGTGAATATTGCGGCGTGGTCTTAGCAAACCAAACCTATTTCTAGAACGTGTATTGACAGGGGGAAGCCAGAGCCTGTTTACTTATTAGACAGGGGCTGTTTTTCAAAGCCAAAAATGCAAAGAACGAACTTGTGTACTTGGGGAGAACGATCTTGCTAGTTGTTCTTAGAAGAATGAACTCACAAGGTAACTACAAATAAAATGCTGCTGACAGTTTGAGATTATATGATCTTGCTGGTTTTGTGCAATAATACCCCCGCACAGACGCTGTCTGCAGTACCCAAACATAACGACAATAACACAGCCAGGCTTTTTCAGAACGGCAATTGCTATTTTAGCATTTGTCTCTGACTATGTTCGTACATGATCTTAAAGTTGACATAAATCAGCACTTAACTTTAATAATAGTAGCAAAAAAATGTGATCAAGTATATAGAAAAGGTATAAAACAGGGTTGGCTCGCTAGCCAACTTACAGCTGCAGGCGCTTATGCTTATGGAGATTCTCACTTCCGAAAACGTTGAGCACATTTTCGATTCGCCATAGATTTTCATTAAAATGCCAATATTTGAAATCTACACAATTGATTTCTCGCATCAAATGTTCTCAGAAGTGAATTTAGTGTTGAAATGGCGTACGAAATTGTAGAAAAACTTTTCTTTTGGGTAAGCTTAACCGATTAAAAGAAAGGGGTAAGCTTGCCATAAAGCAGTATCTCTGGCCGTACAATGTGTATGACGTCACTGACATTTTCAAAGGGTTTTTTAGAAGAAATAGGTGACTTGAAAAAAATCTAAAACCAAGCTGTGTGTATTTTCTTGGCCTCCCCTTTCGAATGCAACATTCAAATTACTAGACAAAAAATTATACTTCGAGAAAAGTGGATTTTGAGGGGTATAGCTCCATAGACCTCCATTCATTCTGCACTCACCTGTGACTGCCCTCATATGGTACTAGAGTGGAACTGCAACCAGTTCAGAAGCTGGAAGTTTTCGAAGAGTGGCACTTCTTTCCTTATTAGACATTCTTTGGTTTTACCTTGAAAAGTCACGGTAGCAATCTCTTTATAATGGCGACGGATACAGACTCATGTAGGCAAGAGTACGATATCGAACAGTGTGGATTCATTTTTGAAATCATCTCTTGAAAAACTGAGCCTTAGTGACAATTTGGTCGTTTTAATGAAAAATAAATGCACTTTAGTAAGCCTTTTTTTGATCAAGGATCACATTTGTTTGGATCCTGCAACAATACATACAACATTTGGTGGCAGACCAGGGTGGTGGTTCCGCTGTTTACAAAGGGGTATCACACTTCTCACTTCTCAGCCTCCCTAGTAAAGTCTACTCCAAGTTGCGGAAAGAAAGTTTCGGCCAATTTTGTCCTGGCAATGGAACAATGGACCAGCTTTTTACACTTGCAAGGGTCCTGGAGGGGGCCTGGGAGTATGCCCATCCAGTCTACATGTGTTTTTTGGATCTGAGAAGGTGTATGATCCCCCAAGAGATACTGTGAGAGTTGCTGCGGAGGTGAGGGGTTGACTTCTCAGGGCCATCCAATCTCTGTACGCATAAAGTGAGAGATCCGGGTTCTCAGTAATGAATCAGATTTGTTCCCGGTGGGGGTTGGCCTCCGACAGGGCTGTGCTTTGTCACCAATCCTGTTTGTGATATTTATGGACAGGATATCAAGGTGTAGATGTGGTGAGGAGGGGTTACCGTTCGATGGGTTGAGGATCTCATCACTGCTTTTGGCAGATGACGTGGTGCTGATGGCATCATCGGTTAGTGACCTTCAGCACTCACTGGATCAGTTTGAAGCCGAGTGTGACGCTGGGATGAGGATTTGCACTGCTAAATCTGAAGCCATGACTCTCAGCAGGAAACCAGTGGATTGCGTACTCCAGGTAGGGAATGAGTCCTTACCCCATGTGAAGGAGTTTAAGTACCTCAGGGTCTTCGCGAGTGAGGGGACAATGGAGCGGGAGATTGGCCAGAGAATCAGAGCAGCGGAGGCGGTGTTACATTAGCTTTTTCTGGTGTCTCCCTTAGGGATAGGGTGAGAAGCTCAGTCATCCGTGGGGAACTCGGAGTAGAGCTGCTGCTCCTTTGCGTAGAAAGGAGCCAGTTGAGTTGGTTTGGGCATCTGGTAAGGATAAGTTCCAGGCACATCCAGCTGGGAGGAGGCCTCAGGGAAGACCCAGGACAAGGTGGAGAGATTATATCTCCACACTGGCCTGGGAACGCCTCGGGATCCCCAACTCAGAGCTAGTCAATGTGGCTATGGAAAGAGCTGCTGCCCCTGCAACCCAACCCCAGATGACCGGTTAAAGATGAGATGGGAGATGAGATGAAATGTATTAATTAGTGTATTGCAAAGATCAATAGATTGGACAGTACTTACAATGTATATATAAATTAAGCAGAATGTAATAAAATATAGCTATATATTTTTTGTAAGTGTGAAGTATTTTTCTTTATATCTTGGGATGTTAGAGCTGGAAAACTACCAGATCTGTTGGTTGGAATGCAGGGTTTGCCATGAACGGGGGATGTGCCAGATGGTCTTAGACAGAGGCTATGTTAAACTTACACATTAGGATTGATTGATCAAAAGGTCTTGTCAATAATTAAAATAGGTGCTCTGTCAACTTTACATATTTAGGTAAATTAAACATGCTTCAAGTTTCTATTGATTGTAAGGTGTGGTGTTGGGTATCTGTGGACTGGGTGAATTTATGGGGCTTATCCACCCCCTCTCAAGAATAATGGGAGATTAGGTTAGGTTACAAGCAAACTAAGAGAGACTTGTCTATATTCTATTGGGCCAAACTGACCAATGAACCTGGACATGACCGTTTTTGGACATAAAGGGCTCTGTGGTTAGCCTTACAGGAAATGGACAATTGAAGTGTAGGTTGGCCTGTACATATCTTGTGACCAGGGGGGGACAGGATAAAAAGGAGAGACAGTGGGATGGTTAGGAGGATTTTGACCGGAGAAGCAGGAGGGGGTCAAGATGCTCAAAGCTGTCTGTGTGTTTGTTTATAAATTGTGAATAAATGCGTGTTCAATTATTCAAACTCTAAACTTCATTATTTGAAGCATGACTGTCTAATTACATACAACATATTACCTCCCGGCGACATTGATTCTGATGTCACAGTGTTTCAGCGATCTCTTGGAGGAGCTGTGAGTATTAGAATACACTGTAAATATTTTTCACGTTGGAGAGGGAAATGCTTTTTTGGTACCTAGTAACACCACACACTTTCCAATAAGGGTAAATGAATTAAAATTAAAAAAGTACAGCAGTTAACATAAACTAATAATGAACAAAGACTTTAACACAACACTAACCATTAATACTTTTAATTGTATTCATTAATTACAAAAGCATTAACATTTAACAGTTTTTACTGACATTTGTTTAGGTTGACACAATATATTAACTAATTTAGTTGTTTTCATGCATAAACAGCATGTACTATATTTTGATAATAGAACATAAACTCATGTAACTACTTGCTGCATGATCAATGGGCTAAGAAAAAAACAATTAATTGCATAATCCAAATTGTTTATTTCATAACAGTTGAGTTACCATTATTAATAAGAAAAGATCAATAATAATATTTTGACATAAATGTATTTGATTAATGTTAGGTATAGCAGTGGCTATTTAGGACAACACCTTGATTGTTTTTGCATTTGACTATTTCTTCCAATGCAGTTATACACTGTTAGTTATTGCTCTTATTCTTAAAGGGAGAATTGTGCTCTCAACAGCCACAAAATTAGTTAATAGTACTTGTAGCCTCACTGTTTACCCAATAAGCATTTAGTAGGAATAAAGCAATAATATCTGATACCTCACTATTATTTAATTATGTTTGTTTCCTCTTGAGTAAATTGATGAATTATTGTACATTAAAAATAACTAATGACCGTTTTGTAGTTATAAAGCAGTAATAACTGATATCACACCAAGTTTCACACTAAGTTTTTGTCACTCTAGGTAAAGTGACATACTGATGTGCAATTGTTAGGAAAATAAGCATTAATATCTGATGGCTAGTGACTTGGGGAAAGCATTTATTTACTTAATCAGTCAGGCAGAATTACAAGAGGAAGGGGGATTGTCACGGGCCATCAAACAAAGCCGAACTGCTTGAATTTTTGCACCAAGAGTGGCATAAAGAAAGGCACAAAGAGTGGCATAAAGAGTGGCACAAAGAGTGGCACAAAGAGTGGCACAAAGAGTGGCACAAAGAGTGGCATAAAGAGTGGCATAAAGAGTGGCATAAAGAGTGGCATAAAGAGTGGCATAAAGTCCAACAACGTTAATGTGAATGACTGGTGGAGACCACGCCAAGATGCATGAAAGCCAATTACTGAACTAAAGCTTACTGGGAAATAAAGTTTAATATCCTTGACCCTTGAACACTAATATGGCTGCATACTCTCAACTGTCCTCCAGTGTAGCCCTACCTGATAGTGTGGTGGTATTTCTATATGAATGCATGATGTACTTTCACTTTAAGTATGTATCAACATGTTTACACATGCAGACAATGATTATGGTGGACAGTATAATTATAAACTTACTGGGTCTGCACTTTGTATTGGGAATGTATTAAGTCATCATGAAATGAATACGTAAGATACCATATAATGTATTGAAGTTAGGGTTCCATTATTTCATTAAAATGTCAGGAGTGTAAGGTTCTAAATCTACATGGTCTGCTCAGGTGATTAGCGCAAGTGACCAGATGAGTGGAGGGTTTTAGAATCCAATGGGTTGGCACAATGTGATGTTGTGAGAGTTTAAAAGCTTATGTCCAAGGTTGCCAGCTCAGTTGCACCCCAGGTGCAAGTGTGCTGTATTAATCTGTCAATATGTTGATTAGTCATTAAAGTCAATTTGGATTCAGAAACTCTTGTGAAGTTTCTATGTTGACAAGACAAGAAGAAACTGTCAGTTTTTCCCCACCACAATAGCATAACCACTTACTACCCCCTCCTTCCTGTTGCCATCAGTAGAGTCATATTTCACTGTGACAGCCTACTGATTGGGTGCAGATTAAACCATGGCCAGATGGGTGCAAACTGGGCTCCTGACAGGTGTATTTTCATAAACACAGTCATGCAACAGAACAGGCTGGGCCTGGGGATTTAGCTGGTCTTGGTGGGGTCTGGGGTCGGGTCGTGGGGATCCAGCTATGTGCTGTAACAACAAGGAAGCAGCATTTATGCTCTGGTTAAAACACACCCTTGAAGCCAGACTGGGTAATGGCTTCTTTCACTCTAGACAGTATGGACTGTTTTACAAAGACACTATGAACAATGCACCTTGATGTTCTACTTGTTTACTAATATACATTGTTTTTCTACACTTTAATGTTCCACACCTGGGGCAAAAAAGCACAAAAAGGCTCCACCGTGTTACACAAGACAAAAATTACCATTCAGAATATTTACTGTCAACAAGGGGAAAGTAAATGGAGGTTGTATCCAGTATATTTTTGTTTTACCTGGCTCTTTGATTGTTCCACTTTCCTTGATTTCAGGGATGGACAGAAACCTGCAAGGTCAAATGTAAAGTATTGACAGTTAAAGCTGCACTATGTAACTTTCCATTTATTTGTCTTTTAGGACCGAATTTTACATGGATATTTTAAATATTGTTTTACAGTATATACAGTATACGCTATGTTCTTACTGAATACAACAGGAATAATATAGTCAAAGTCAAAGTCAAAGTTGTTTATTTGTCATATGTATCGAATGACATCACATCATCCTATGCAGAGAAATTCTTGTGACATGGCTCGACACATCTACACAGTGGGCTTAAAAAATTATATACAATATGAAGAAATTTTAAAACAATAATAATAGTAATAATAGCAAAATACTATGTACTGAACAGTGATCTAGAGTGTACACAGCAGAAGTAATGAATAATATAAATATGGCATGGAAATTCCTTTTTAAAGGTGCATTGAATGAGTGGATAAAGTGCCTAGAGAATTACAGGGACTCAAGAAATGATTTGTAATCAATGTTCCATGTTAAGCAGCCGAATGGCCTGCGGAAAGAAACTGTTTTTTAGTCTGGTAGTCTGTGATTTGATGCTCCGGTAACGTCTACCAGATGGCAGCAGTGAGAAAAGGGCACGGCCTGGATGACTGTGGTCTTTTAAGATGTTCTGAGTTTTCCTCAGGCATCACTTGTGGTAGATGCCTTGCACGGAGGGGAGACAACAGCCTATGATGCGCTCCGCTGACTTCACCACCCTCTGAAGGGCCTTGCGATCAGCAGCGGAGCAGCTGCCGTACCAGGCTGTAATGCAACCAGAAAGGATGCTTTCAATAGTGCACCTGTAGAAGTTTATTAAAATCCTGGCAGACATGCCGAACTTCTTGAGT
>JACXGM010014624.1:6782-22053 GCA_016801145.1 Umbra pygmaea | reverse complement strand
GGGGGGGGGGGGGGGGGCGTTAAGGACTGCACGCACAAAGTGCTGGACAGGTATTTATTTACACACACAGATTTAGACATTTCACCAGAACAGTTGATCATGTTAGTTCTGGTCTGCTTTATTTTCTTGTGTCCCCAATTTTTAATTATTTATTTTACATGTGGATTTTTTTGCTTTGATTGTAGCTGCTGTCATGAAATGGGACGCAGCTGCAACAGAGGCCCAAATGAAGTCTGCTGCAGCCGATCATCTGAAACATGCCCCCGGCAGTGTTGCCAACTATTTTCAATGGAAAGTAGCTAAAGCCTGATCAAAAAGTCTCCAAATGTCACTAGATGACGTCATATGGTAATTAACATATTTGTGACGTCATCACGTCAACTGAAATAAGATTCTGCACACAACAGAAACAGGAATGAACACCTATTTAAAAATCTCTTGTGATTGAGTGCATGAAAATAATAAACGGTCAAATTAAACTCTTAAAATTTAAAACAAAAGGGAGCAAAAAATAAAGATTACTGATAGGTCCTTGACAATGCTGTTTCCCCTGCTCTCTCTCTCTCTCTTTCTCTCTCTCTCTCTCTCTCTCTCTCTCTCTCCACTGAATACACTAGACGGAGAGAGAGATGTGCCTCTGAGTCCGGGCAGGAAAGCCAATGCAGACCGTAAATTATTTTTGTACAGTGATTTATTTTAGACAAAGAACACGTTACATTTTATATTTTGAGCGGGATCAGCCAGTCGCATGCGCGACACTTTCAGTCTGGTCAGGGAGGGGTTAACATCTCCTTCTCTGACTGGCTGCAGCTGGGAGGAACTGCTGCGTGGACTGGGCCGCCTATGACTGCTTTCAGATGGGGTCGGGGCTCACCGCAGCACCCGCTGCTTGTTGAGAAGAGTGTGAACAAGTCTCCAAAAGTCGCCAATAACACCACAAAAAGTTGCTAAGTTTGTCGCTAGTCGCTTTTTAAAATAAAAGTCGCTAAAGAGGTCTGAAAAGTCGCTAAGTTGGCAACACTGGCCCCCGGGACAGTCGGGGGTGGTGGCTATAAATGAATCTTGTGGACCTTGTAGCAACCACATTTTGTTAATTGTTATGTTATACTGGTTTAACAACATTTTAAAGAGCATTTAAAGGGAAACTGTGTTAATTTACACTTTACTGTTCTGATTTTTGTTCTGGCTGTTAAGTTTTGGTCCAGCAGAACAAGATGGTAATAAGAATATATTTTGAGATTTAAATAGTTGATTTCTTGGAGTGGTCAGTGTTGTTTACAGGAAAATGGCAAGCAGTTTATTACAATTATATTGATAAGATATAAAAATGCAAGACTAGAATATCAATATTCCTTAATCTTATTTAGGTCTATGGTCTGTGTGTCTACAGTTTCATGACATGACATCCATTAACAATGAGTAACTGGGTTTTTCCTCAGTGAGAACTAAATCATTGCCACTGTTTTGAAGTAAACATTTTTTTTTATTTGGACCCTCGCAAATATACTCAGTTGGGATTTCAATGTCAGTATGGGTTTTAACAGTCTTCTTTGACATTTCTATAACAGCAAATGGGTCTAATACAACTTTTATTCTGGCTGCCTTTAGATGTCTAACAATTACATCTTTAGCATGTTTTTAATTGACATCTATACAATGTTTAGAGAAGACGTATACAAACTTTCATTCTGGCTCCTGGGAGGACATCTTCTGGATGTCTAACAATTACGTCTGTAGCACGTCTTTACTTGACGTCTAAACAATGTCCTGAAAAGACGTATATAAAACTTTCATTCTGGCTCCTGTGAGGACATCTTCTGGATGTCTGACAATTTACGTCTTTTAGACATGTTCTAGATGACTTTTTGCTGGGATAATGCAGATTCCAAGACATATATTTGCTCTGAATATGCTAGTTGAAAATTGTTTTTAAACATGTAAAGTTTGACTGGGAGTTATCTAAGGAGGCAGAATGAAAAATCTAACAAGAAGAACTATAGCCTACCTGTACTCATCTACTGGGATGTGCAGGAAATAAATAATGAAACAATTTCTCTAATTAGTAAACACGAAGAAGTTTAATAAAAAATCTGTTTTGAGAACTTTTAACTTAGGCTTATAAAAAGGCAATGGGGTGATGCTCTTAATTGCTAAATGCAGTGATAGCTTGGCTGGAGGCTGCAGAGGAGAATGCAGTTTTTAATGAGGATGATTCGTATGCTAATGACGCCGATGGGCATCAGCAAATGGAGATATATATATTTGTGGAAGGCCTGGTGGTTCTATTGTTACACTATCTCCAGCCAAGAAGATGATTACATCTGTTTGTAAGGTCATTTGAGTTCCAACACTCACATGGACCTAGGTGTTTTGAAAAAAAAAACAGCCAGGCCCAGACGGAGGACTAAATTATCACATTTAAGGAGCTGAATAGCATTATCTAAACTGGAATTGCTCTTGTGAATTATTGGATAAATACAATGCAAGTGATAAGTGCCAAAATTATATAACTATATAAACACAGATAAACACAATGCAAAATAAAAATAATGGCTCTTAGAATACTTCTAACTCTGTTCTATTTTGAGCCAGGTATCATTAGTTGTTGAAAAAAGTTGTTGAAGATTCAATCGCTTGCACTGAATGGGAGCCATGTTATTTCCAATGTAGTTACTGCCATCTACCTGTACGTTCATACAAACAACACCAAGCTGAGTAAAACGTACAGCCGTGTTGACTGAAATACCAGTAGGACAATTATACTTAGGCGAGACTATTTCCTGCTCCCACGAGGTGGCATTCCGTAAATGTTCAGTCCAACCCGAGTTGCGACTACCCTGCGTTTCAAGTTGGTAGTGAGTAGCGTAACTTAAATTAGGTTTGGAACAAAAACCTACGGAGCGGCAGCTCGCAGAAGTACCGTAATCTGCAAATAGCATGAATATATTGTTGAATCTATTAAAATGATAGAAATGTACGTTACGCTTAACTGGAATGCACATTATATGAAAGGCACCTATAGGAGATTATCCACACGTAATATTCCCCGGCCTTGATTTAAGACCGGCCTTTATTTGTCCGTGTTGACCACGCCCCTGGCCACTATCAGAGGCCCGGCGTTTAATTGACTACCGGTTTTTATTTGAGGAATTACGGTAATTAATTTTCGGTGGCAGTTTTTAAAAGAAAACAACACAATGAATGGCCTCCAGGGGGCTCCAGGGTGCACATTCATCGAAAGCGTTTCCTCCCAATAATCTCGTGTACAACAGCATATTTCCTTCATCATTAAAACAAATACAGTACGTGAAATCTAATGTGCCTTAATTAAAATTGTCTAATGAACCAACAGAAAAACGGTCACCAGTGGTTTCTTTTGTCTATCCTGTCTTAACTTTTTTCTGTCTGTTTTTAGAAACACGAAAATATGTTGTTACAATAGGTGAAATGTAATGTGCCAGAGAAGTCTGAAGTGTCTAAACTGTCTATTGTATATTTAAAATAACTTTTCATGTACAAATCCTCCACAGTCTAAACACTGAGGCAAAGAAATCATCTCATCTTTGCCTCAATCAAAACTTAAAATATGGACATATAGTACTGAGAGACAGATTTCATAAAAAATCAAATGTTGTTTGCCAACTAAATATTTTGTAATTAATAAAACGTGAATCATCTAAATTCTAATCGCCTAAACCACTGCGTTACTGCTTTCATTTAAAAAATAGTTTAAACTGCCTATTGTATATTTAAAATACCTTTTCATGCACAAATCCTGTACAATGTAAACAGTGCATAGGATGAATTTAAATTATATATCATAAATGTAATCATACAGTACCTAAACAGTGATCAAATTAATGAAAACACATCCTAGAGTATCATCTGGACACTATATTTGCAAATAATCAATGTACCATTTTTTTGTCAAAACAAATAAAAGACAAAAATAGTCCAACAAACTACACGTGTAATAAAGCCTAGATTCAACCGATGCAGTATAATGCTAACCAACCAATGGGCAGAAATTGACCCCTTAAGACACAGCCCCTCCTCATTTGCGTAATGAGGCAGAAATAAATAAGGTACAAGAATACAAAGGCAGACAAAAATATTATAACATACAATTAAAAAATGTATAATTAATAAAGTTGACGATTATAATGGACAATAAATAAATAAGGCAATTATTACAAAGGTGAATAAATAAAGATATATACATTTATGTGTCATTGTATAATTTAATTACTGCCTACATTTATTTATTTACTGTAGTTGTTGTGCATTTAATCAAAAGCTTATTTATTTATTAAGCATTTATTTATTTCTGTATTTACTCTTAAATCTGTCAGAGCTGGTCCTCCATAGGGTTCAGTGTGGCAGAAGACTTAAAGCTGAACAATCCTACAAATACGTTGAAACTTGATAGTCTAAAATGTTTCAAAAGATCACAATGTTATGTACATGCATTACCATTTTTTCTTAAGAACTTTCCTTTTCTTCAACAGTTGAACATATAGGATCCTGATCTTTGTGGGATAAGGCGCTCCAAGATATTATTGGCTAATTCTCAAGAATAGCATGCAGCACCGTCCAATCTTTGCATTGAAATGCTATTTATTGAATTTCTTTTAGTAAAATACTTAACTTTATATTGATAGGTGGCTGGGAATTGTTTTATTATACATTAGATAGGATTCAACTTTATTGTCATTGCACAGAGTACAAAACCATGACAATAAAATTTTGTTTACAATCTAAGCCAGACAGTGCAAAAAATTACCAAAAGGTGCCAATAATAGTGCAGATGATGACTAATTATACACTTACCGGCCACTTCATTAGGTACACCTGTTCAGGTTCTTATTAAAGTTTTCCCTGATTGCTAAAACACTAAAAGTGAATGCTCAGACCGAAGCGTCGAAACCGTAATGTTTGCATGCATTTGGTACACTCAGGCACCAAATAAATAAACACAATGTCGGCATGGCACCCTAAACAACTCTGTAACACACTGTGCAAAACACTACACACATCGTGCATGTGTTACACACATTCGCCAATGATGAAACACTCTGCAGTCAGCACGTCCATTCAATAGTTAAAACACACATGACGTTAGCAACACCCCCGCACATAGTAAAACACTTAACCTGTAACTGAACACCATTCAGTCACTATACATATAATTCAGATATGAGCACCTGTCGTGAGACAATCGTGAATATGGAGGCTGAAGGACCAAGGGGAAGGAGAAGATGAGGAAGAGACGGGAAGAGGGAGAGGAGATAGAGGAAGAGACGGGGGAAGAGGTAGAGGAGATAGGAAGAGACTCTGATAAAAACCAGACATCGGGACTGAAACATCATCAGCCAAAGGGCCATCGAGAACGTCGCTGGTCAGTGCGGGGGCAATATCACCATGTGTGCAGCCATTAGTGGTCAGGGGGTCCTCCATCACCATGTCACCCTGGGTCCCTACAACACTGCACACATACTGACATTTCTGCATGCACTACATGCCGCGGTCACATAGGACCGACTAGGGCAGCCCAAGTTCGTTGTCACCTGGGATAATGTCAGTTTCCGGCGGGCTGCTCTGGTCCGGGACTGGTTCGCCATCCACGACCATTTCATGGTGCTGTACCTGCCGCCTTATTCCCCGTTCCTCAACCTGATAGAGGAATTATTTTATTTTATTATTTTTGGCATGGCGGTGGAAGGTCTATGACTGCCTACCACATGCACGCGTGCCGCTCCTGCGAGCAATGGAGGAGGCATGCAGAGACATCAAGGTGGGGTCGATCCACGGGTGGATATGCCACGCCCGGCAATATTTTCCCCATTGCCTGGCGAGGGAGAACATCGCCTGTGATTCGGACGAGGTGACGTGGCACGACCCCAATCGACAGAGTGATCCCTGACCTGTACAAAGTATCACTGAGGCTTGGTTGCAGGGATAAAACTGGTTTAAAAACTACAAATGACAGAAGTGTCTTGAGTAAAGTTGACCAGTGTGTTGTGTCTGTTTGACTGTTTATTGTTCATGTGCATGTGTGTTCCCTATCGATCTGAAGAGGGCCTTTTGAAGTCAGTGTGAAGTTTTCATTGCAGAATGGCAGTTTTGACATGGCAGTTAGATGTTTATTTCCAAGTGTTGTATAAGGAATTCATGTGTGTTGAGTTTTGACACGATGAGCCAAATTTTGCATTTTGTGTGTTAGCAATTGGAAAAAACTGTAATGCAAATATCTAATCAGCCAATCACATGGCAGCAAGTCAATGCATTTTTTGGTGCCTTACAGGTTTGAGTATTACTGATCTACTGTGATTTTCACAAACAACCATCTCTAGGGTTTACAGAAAATGGTCTGAAAAAGAGAAAATTTCCAGTGAGTGGCAGTTCTCTGGCCGGAAATGCCTTGTTGATGGCAGAGGTTGGAGAATGGCATGACTGATTCAAGCTGATAGGAAGGCAAAAGTATGTCACATAACCACTTGTTACAACCAAGGTATGCAGAAGAGCATCTCAGAACACGCAAGACATCAAACCTTGAAGCAGATGGGCTACAGCAGCAGAAGACCACACTGGTGTTATTCCTGTTAGCTAAGAACAGGAAACTGAGGCTACAATTTGCACAGGTCCACCAAAATTGGACAATAGAAGATTGGAAAAACGTGGCCTGATGTGACAACCATCTGAATGACACAACATTCAGATGGTTGGGTAAGAATTTATGCAAACACTACATGAAAGCATGGATGCATCCTGCCTTGTATCACCGGTTCAGGCTGGTGGTGATGGTGTAATTGTGTGGGAGATATTTTCTTGGCACATTTTAGGACCCTTTTGAGCATTGTTTGAATGCCAGTGTACCTGAGTATTGTTGCTGACCATGTCCATTCCTTTACGACCACAGTGTACCCATCTTCTAATGGTTACTTCCAGCAGGATAACGCGCCATGTCAGGAAGGTCACATTATCTCAAACTGGCTCACTGTACTTAAAGTCCTCCAAAATCACCAGATCTCAATCCAATCAAACAGATTTGGGATGTGAAGGAACAGGAGAGTCGCATCATGGATGTGCACCTGACAAATCTGCAAAAAGTGTGTGATTCAATAATATCATTATGGACCAAAATCTCAGAGGAATGTTTCCAGCACCTTGTTTAGTCTATGCCACAAAGAATGCAGGCAAAAGTGAGTCCAACCCGGTATTGCAAGGTGTACCTAATGAAGTGGCCGGCGAGTGTATATGCAGTATGTAAACAGTAATATTATGACTAAATATACAGTATGTACTGTGAGTAGTCGGGGAAACACTGACACACAAACAGCAGGACTAGTGATAAACTGAGCCTGGCACGAATGGTAGAGCTAAACAAAACAATATTTATTGATTACAGGACACTTGGCTATTGGCATAAAATGGAAAAGTTAGTACCAGGGGGAAGCAAACCGAACTAAACTCAGCTGTCAGACAATTACACTGCTCTCGCTTTCTCTCACTCCCTTGTGGTTAAGGTGAGGAACATTAGGCAGCTAGCAGGGGTCAAGGAGCACCAGTTGCAGGAGGTTTAAGGGCCAGGTGGGATGTCCAGATACAGGTGGCGGGTTCTGTATAAGCTTCCGACCCCCAACACGTCCAGGGATCTCCAGTTGGAGGATCCTCCATGGTGCCCTGGCCACAAACAGCTGGCGCGGGTGGAAGAGGTGGGACCAAGTCATTGTTTTCAAGTCACCTTTGGCTGCAATTTTAATGTTGCCTTCTAAATAAAGGTCTGCAGACTGTCTAAAGTTTTAGTTTGTATTATGTAAGCTACATTTTCAAAGGCAAAATATATGTGGGAGATATAAATAAGTAAATAAATGAGGAACAATTTCTAGTTCAATCAAACTTTACATAGGTTAAAGAATATTATAAGGTGGAGCACAGTGAGAAGTTGTTAGATCTTAAATTAAGAGAACATTGTCGAATATTAAAAAATCCTATTTTGATGTTATTGTTGTTAATTTGCTTGTGCTCATTGTTTTTGGAGTCGTTATTCTTAATTCTTTAAACAAAGTAAAGTATTATCGAAGTATTATTTACCTTTGAAAATGTAGCTTACATAATACAATCTAAAATTATAGACACTCTGCACCTTTATTTTGAAGGCAACATGAATATTAGAATTCTCATTGTTGCAGCTAAATGTGACTTGTGACTTGAAAACAATGACTTGGTTCCACCTCTGGCGGGTGGATCCCGGGTTGGGGGAGGAGTGCCCTTTCTGTGGACTCAGTGAAACCATTCAACGTGTGTTTTCTGTGTGTGATGTCATTGATTACCTTATTAGGAACTGTATGTGAAAGGTTGGGGGGTTTTGTTTTGGACATATTTGTAATGGAGCCCAGGTATTCCAAGGAAATTAGTGCAACTTGTGTTTTGATTAATTTCTTTGTTTGAATAAGATTGGGGGGGTGAGGGTGATAGACCGACTGTTATTATTTAAGGGGATGGTCTCTGCACATTAGGGTGGAATTTGGTTTTTACAAGCTTACTAATTATGTAATTAATAAAGTCATTTCAGGAAATTTGGGGAATCAGCGGTGTGGTGGGACATGAGGGGGTTGAGATTGTTCTGTGATGTACTGATGGTTTGTTGTTTGTATTGTGATGTCTGGTGCTATTATGACAGTGTTATGGTGTGGTGTCCTGTTTCTTACAGGTTCAGGGTCATTGGGCTGTGTTATGGTCTAGTGTGATGTTACTTGTTGCATATACTGTGGGTTTAGTTGTTTGTATATGTCATGGGGTAGCAGCGGTGGTTTGGACAGTATTTTTTTTTGTCTTTTTGGGACTGAGGATGTTGTGTGGGTGTTGTAGGCCATGTTTTTTTAGGGGATGGGGGGGGGTGTTTTATAGTGTGATGTAGGCTAGTGTGTCTTAATAAAGACATGAAATCTCTCTCTCACTCTCTCTCTCGCTCTCTCCCCTCCTCATAATCGCACTTCCTGTAAGCCTTAAGCACTTTGCCCTAACCTTCTCTGAAGCACAGCACCTAAGCATCTCTCCAGGTGACATCAGCCTTGGTGTCTCGGCGCTCCCTAGTGGCCACCGGTCAATATGTAAAGTATATGAACAGTATACAGCTATGCAAAAAAAGTACATTTTTGTTACTGACAACATTAAATATTAATAATTGTATTATAATAATAATAATAATAGGCTTTTAGCATCTTAGCACGTTCTCCACCTGTCTTTCACATTGGTGTTGGGTGAAAATACTGTAATGCCACTCATAGCACAAACGTTTAAAGCATCTCTGCTTTGTTTGTTGGTTTGTGACCATCCATCTTCCTCTTGATCACATTCCAGAGGTTTTAATGGGTTTGATTTTAAAAAGATTTGCAGTGGTCTCTTATTTTTTTCCAGAGCTGCATGTACATTAATATGAAGTGAATTAGCATCTAGTGCAGAATGATGATTCTCTGAATATTACTGTTAAGAATACTGTATAGGCATTATGTAAACAGTAATATTGTAGTAATATTGACTACAGATACAGTACGTGCAGTATCTCACAAAATTGAGTGTACACCCCTCACATTTTAGTAAATATTTGATTATAACTTTTCATGCAACAACACTGAAGAAATGACACTTTGCTAGTAGTGAGTGTACAGCTTGTATAACAGTGTAAATTAGCTGTCCCCTCAAAATATCTCAACCCACAGCCAGCAAGGTCTAAACTGCTGGCAACAAAAGTGAGTACACCCCTAAGTGAAAATGTCCAAATTGGGTCAGCGATTTAGACCTTAATGTGTGTTGAGTTATTTTGAGGGGACCGAAAATGTTCACTATTATACAAGCTGTACACTCACTACTTCACATTGTGGCAAAGTGTAATTTCTTAAATGTTGTCACATGAAAAGTTATAATCAAATATTTACATAAATGTGAAGGGTGTACTCAATTTTGTGAGATACTGTATGCAGTATTAGCCTAAAATAATATTAATTGAATTGAGCATCTAGATAAATACTTTTGGCAATGGGTGAAACATAAATTAGGTCCTGAGTCAAGAATGAAAGCGGAATGAATTATGTGCAAAATACGGCATTATTTCATTATCAAGAAACAAACTGTTGATAATGCTATTCGTTATGTTAGTAACTGTATATAATAACGTCTTGGAGCGCACCCTTTCTCATTGCATTGAAAATGACCACGTACTGTATGGTCCTCTCAGAAAATAAAAAGTGTGTTTTGTCAATCACTGTGTGTGTTGATTTCAGTGTAACAGTATTTTGTAGGCTACAATGTATCCTGCTCGTGCGCAAAAAATAGTCTCTCGTGCCCAATTGTTTAAACACTCAAACTGATATTAAACAGTTAGTTGCTAATGTTAATCACTACAAAGGTACGTAGAATAGTTGCTAGAAAAGGTACCTATTGGGTAATAAGTGAGTGTGTATACAGTATACACACACACACAAACTATAACGTTTGTATAGCCTATATATGCTTCCCAAAACTGTTTGTATAGTAGCCTATATATATATATGCTTTCCATTACTAGCTGAATATATTTTATTTGGGGAGTCTGCAACCTCTGACCCTAATACGCTGATTTCGAAGCTTAGACTGACTATCAGAAATCTCGGTGTGACTGTTAATAGTAGCCTGAAATTTGACAAACAAATTGACAGTGTGGTAAAAGCTAGTTTTTTCATTTACGTCTATTGGACAAGGTAAAACCATTTTTAAATCGTTCGGATCTTAAGAAAGCTATTCATGCTTTTATTAATTCAAGAGTACATTATTGTAATGCGCTTTATGTCTCAGAGTCATCACTCAGGTGCCTTCAGCTGGTGCAGAATGCAGCAGCCCGTCTTCTAACTAATACACCCAAACGTGAGCATATAACACCAATTCTTTCTTCACTCTACTGGCTCCCAGTATTTAGAGTTGATTTTAAGATTTTATTGTTTGTTTTTAAACCTCAATGGCCTTGCACCACCGTACATAACTGAGATGTTAACTTTGTGTCATTCAAACAGGCCTCTTAGATCAACAAATCAACGTTTGCTGGAAGTCCCAAGGACAAGGTACAGACTCTGGGGCGACTGGGCCTTTTTTGTAGCTGGGCCAAGCCTTTGGAACAAGCTACCTGTTGATATATGTACAATCACTGACTTTGGGCCTCTTCAAGGCTAAGCTGAAGACTTATTTGTTTAGACTGGATTTTAATTCATAGCAGTTGTTGTGGCTATGAATCTTTGTGAGAAACATTTTGTTTTTATTTTGTTCTGTGGCATTATATATTTTATATATATTTTATTATATTATTTTAGAAAGCACTTTGGTTCACCTTGAGTGTTGTAAAGGGCTGTATAAATGAATATTGATTGATTGATTGATTGATTGATTGATTGATATAATATTAGTGAAGAATTTGTCAAGTTTAGCCAAGGTAACATAGCAAGTGTAATGCTACGTTTATGTTATTTTGTCTACAGTTTCAACAGGGATTTGGCAATGTCTGACCATAGACCTAGAACAAATCTTTACACATGAAGAAACAATCATCTTGCTCTCAAAATATAAAAAAACAATAATTGGAATCAAAATGTAATAACTTTGTAACCAATAAACGGACAAATATGGGACGACATCACAGAGGCTATAAATTCAAAGGGAGTGGAGCACAGGGATGTTAAAAATGAGGAAGAAGTGGAGTGACCTAAAAATGCAAGCCGTTGAGGACTTTCCACAAAATTTCAAAACAGGAGGTGGACCAAAGCCAGACATAGGGCCATACTCATCCCTAGTGTTAGACATTGTTGGAGAGGACTCCCCCTCAGTGATTGGCATTTCATTTGTGGTTGAGAGTTTAACAGAAGGTCCAGCACCAGTTCCAGTTGTGTCTCTCTCATCTGCAGCAGCACCATTCCCTAATTCAGCTGAACAACCTCTCCCCCCAGCTATAGATGCTTGTCTCCTTGAACCAGCATCCCTCCAACCTCCAGAGCCCACCTTTACAGGACTGGATGTAATCCTAGACAACAGTCATCATACACAATCCCCTCAGGATAGGTCCAGCAGCCACTCACATCCAGCCAAGCGTGCTAAAAATAAGAGAAGGCCTTCTGCTCCTACCACAGAAGAGGATGTGAACTCACTAAGATGTAAACTCTTTACAGCAATCTCCCAGGGTATCTTCCTGCCTTAAAATCTCTCCAAAGGCTTGACTGCTTGAGGATAAAGCTGTCATGCTTTGCCCCTGGCCATTTGATCCCATAATTTGTGATTACAACATCTGCATCACACACATTTTGAGCATTGATTGAGTTGTATCCCTTCCTGTTGACAAATTCATTTTCATTGTCTTTGGGTCCCTTAATTCTGATGTGGGTGCTATCTACACAGCCAAGTATGTCGGGGAAACCGCCTATCTGGTAGAGCTTCTGACGTGTCATGTTATGATGCTCAAGCTAAGTTGGAAACTAAACACAGTGGTTAAAGCGCTGACATAATGATAGCGCGACTACTCTTATTGCTCTACATACAGTAGATGTATGTACTTCAACTGAATCACCAACCAAGTTTTAAAATGATCCTGTAGCAAAATATCTTAGTGCCAGACACATTTATAGGGATGGACTGAGAACGTCATTTCTGTCTGTGTTATTTTTCAAGTCTGCTGCCATGAGGTCGCTTATTCTCAATATTTCCACTCATGGAAAACAAAAGCGTGAGTAAATATCAAAATCATCATAATTATCCAAGGGATGCAATTTTAATTGGAGAACGCATTCCTGAAGCAAAACAGCCGGTATATATCTCATTATTTTCCCACAGTTCAAAACGACGCGCCATGACAACCGTTGTTTTAAGTTGGATTTTACAACTAGTAAGGTGTAAGATTTAAGTTGTAACTTATGCCTACGTTGGAACTATTTCAGCCGGTGCACCCCTTAAAATTTTAGTAGTGCATAAACTCCATCCTAAATTGGAATTACATTCAAACTAGGCTGTTTGAACTTACACACAGCTGCTGGGCACAAGATTTTCATTGTACATACAATAACACCTGTGGTCTTCTGTACATGTGACAATAAGACTTGAAATTTGAGCTTGTGTTATTTGAAATGTAGTTTCTCATATTCCAACTACTTTCAACAAACCCACACATACACACAGAGCCTTTCATGTGTGAAGGCAAAAGTTTGCATAGGTAAATGCCCATGCTAATACTGAATATTAGTATGCAGAATATACCAATTTGCATCTGTTCTCAGGTGTCAAATGAACCACAGTTTAGGCAAAATACTGGACTTTGATCATACATCCTCCTGAAAACATCAGCTCTGAAATACTGATCACATTACCAGCCACAGGAATTAGCTTGAAAGAGTAGAACAGACTTTGAAGCTGCCAGTAGATGTCATAGTCGAGTTAACATTTGGAGTGTTTCAGAAAGACTTTGCACATTTCATTTGTCTATGTGTTGCAGAAAGCCTTGACACATCTCACTTGTCTATGTGTTTCTCAAAACCATTGTTCTTCCTGTCACTAGTAAATGTTTGCTTGAAGGAACATAGAAAAAACATTATTTTTCACATAGCCTTTCACACAAATGTCCCTACTGGTGCGATGTTCACTTCTCATCAAAGCTATCTGTCCCCCTGATGAATGTAGGTGCGTCCTTTTAACAAACCCTCCTCTAATCAGTTGCCAGCTCCACATCTGTTACTGTTTAACTTAATTAGCTATTAAATAGAAAGCAGCAGCATTAAACCTTTAGCTACTCACAGTAATTGTCCTAAAGCCCCACCCTAATTTTCCTCAAGTTTCAACTGTCTGATATGCTATTTTACTAATACTAAAACTCTTTCTTCATTTCCAATATCAGTAGTAAATGATGTGTCCGTCTGCCATCCTACCATCTACAGTCTGAAAATATGAACTAAGAGAACATGAATCAAGAAACGGACACACCAGGGACAGCCAGCCACCTCCTGCAAGGCTACTGCCAAGTGAAATAAAATAAGAGCGTTCAGGTGGTAAGGCTGAAATTACAGTGAAATGGGTTTAAACACATTAATCCCTTTAGATGTACTTTGCAAAAAAGTATGGACAAGGTAGTGATAAAGACCTGAATATACCATCATCAGCCATAATTAGTCATGTTCCCTTCAGCCTTCTCACTTTTGACTCAAGTCTCTGTTTGGGACCTTGGACACTCCCACTGGCCGATAGAACACAAGGTCAGGGCCTTAATCTCTCTTATCTCCCTGCTCAACTGGACCTAGAACAGCCATTACCAACAGGTGATGCAGAGCATGTGCCCTGTTCTCCTGGATAAAACACTCCCTGGTCAACAGAGTTCATCTATGATCTTCCCAATATGGCATGTTAATTACACATAATGGTCACTGGCTGCACGGTGTGCATTAGTAAGTTGCCTGGCTAAATATAACAGAGTTTTTCAACCCTCTCCTTGGAGCACACCAGATGTTCAACAGTTTAGCTGTAGCCACTGAACAAGCTCACTGTATTCATCAAGGGCCTGATAATTAGTAGATTTATGTTGAATCAGGTGTGCTAGCTCAGAAGTAGATTAAAAACATGGAATGGCTGTTGTTCCCCAATTGATAAGCACTGAAATGGAACAAGTATAGGTTGAAGCCAACACATACTGTAAACAAGGACATAGACAAGGACATAGACACAGACAGAATGTGCCAGAATGCATTTGAACACAAACACCTACTCATCTGTCTGGTAATGTGATTCGTGAGCTAACAGATTGTAATATTGCTAGATTTCATACCATTGTGTCAAGTTATTTTACATACTGATAAGTTTTCCAGGATGGGTTTTTCACTTCATCTTTGTTTAGCCAAATATGATTATTGATGAAAATCCTATGTTATACTAGCCTGGAAAAATCCAAACCCAAATCCGGAGGAGATATGGGTCTGGCATCGAGTAATGAAAATGACCCAACTCGAGAGGCGGCACCAAGCATGCATTTGAAAATCTTAAGGTACGCAATTGGATAACACTACGACCAATCACCAGAGGTTTTTCGCTAAGCCCCTCTATGGCGGAGCTAACTGGTAGATAAAACTCTTGCCGTATCAGGTCGCAAAACAGCAAAAACGTCATTTTATAAAAAAAGGAACGATTCGAGCGCCGTCCTCTGTTCCTCTTTTAGTAAAAAGCCAAGTGTAACTCGTTCATTGTAGTGGCCAAAGTCGTTTTAAACAACTGGTGT
>JACXGM010014623.1:0-21893 GCA_016801145.1 Umbra pygmaea | reverse complement strand
TGTCACACCCTCACATTTTAGTTTGTCCTTTAATTCCTTCTACATCAGTTAATCAGGTTGGTTCTATCAGTGCATGATGTCTTGATCTTTAGCATACCTGTTTGTTATCATTGTGTCACCGTGCACTGGCTGAGATACTTCATGTGATCTATTACAGGTTAATTTCTTTGACATTAGTATAAATAATTCTCTCTAGCATTGCATTTTATGGCATTTGAAAATACATACATTGCTCTTTGCTAATAACACATTAATGCAGATCACAAAAGATAGATTATTACACTAAATGTGAGTCTAGGGTGGCTAACACTTTTGCACAGTACTGTATATAAGGGGGAGCTGTATACGTATACTAATCTCAACAATTATTTCTCAAACACAAAACATTAAATTGAGTAGTTTGATATTCTTTTGAAAAGTCTGACAAAGTTTACGCACACTTTTAGAGGAATCTTGGACCACTCCTACATGTAGCACATTTCAAGATCCTTGATAAGCTTAGGTTTGCACTCGTGGAATGTTCTCTGTTAAGTTTGTGAACCCTTTAGAATTAGATCTTTTTCTGCCTAAATATGACCTAAAACATCATCCGATTTTTACCGAAGTCCTAAAAGTTGCTGAAGAGATGTCAATTAAACAAACAAGACAAAAATATTGTACTTGGTCGTTTATTAATTGAGGAAATATATCCATTATTACATAACTGTGAGTATGTGAACCTTTGCTTTCAGTATCTGATGTGACAACTTGTGCAGCAATAACTGCAACTTAACGTTTCCAGTGACTGATTAGTCCTGCACATTGTCTTGGAGGGATTTTAGCCCTTTCTTCAGCTTCAACTCTGGGATGTTGGTGGGTTTCCTCGCATGAACTGCTTGCTTCAGGTCCTTCCACAAAATTTAGATCTGTTTAATGTCAGGATGTTGACTGGCAACTCCAAAATATTAACTTTATTCTTCTTTAACCATTCTTTGGTAGAACGACTTGTATGTTTAGGGTTGTTATCTTGCTGCATGACACACCTTCTCTTGAGATTCAGTTCCCGGACAGATGTCCTGACATTTTTCATTGGATTTCACTGGTATATTTCAGAAATCATTGTTCCATCCATAATGGCAAGCTGTCCTGGCCCAGATCCCGAAGAAATCGGCCCAAACCATGATACACCCACCACTATGTTTCACAGATGGATTAATGTTCTTATGGTGGAATTAATTGTTTTCCTTTTGCCAAACATAACGCATCTCATTTAAACCAAAACGTCTGTCCAAAAACTATTTTCCAATGACCTTCTGGCTTGTCAATGTGATATTCTGTAAACTGCAGACGAGCTGCAGTGTTCTTTTTGGAGATGAGTAGCTTTCTCCTTGCAACCCTGTAATGTACACCATTGTTTTAATTGTTCTCCTGATGGTGTGCTCATAAACATTGACATTATCCAATGTGAGAGAGGCTTTTTCTTACTTAAAAGTTACGCTGGGTTTCTTTGTGACTTTGCAGACTGTTACACGCCTTGCTCTTGAAATTATCTTTGTTGTTCGACCACTTCCGGGGAGGGTAACGGAGGTCTTCAATGCCCTCCATTTGTACACAATCTGTCTGACTGTGGATAGATGGAGTCCAAACTCTTTAGAGATGGTTTTGTAACCTTTTCTCATCAGATGAGCTTCAACAACTCCTTTTCTGAGATTCCCAGCAATCTCCTTTGTTCGTGCCATGTCTTCTTTGAAAGTCTAATGCTGTTTTAGGTAATTTATGCAGAAATATTGAACATTTTAAAGGGTTTACAATCTTTCAATGAACCAGTGAATGAAAAGTGCCAATATATTTTGAGTTGAGTATGTGAAGACATCTATTTACGCATTTGAGCCACATCTCCATTTCTTCAATCTTCACCTCAAACAAGTAAAAAAATGAAGGTCAGAATATACAATGAGAGAACTGCAAACAAAGGAGACAACATGTTTGACAGATTTTCTGGTTCAACAGGTTTCACTATGCAGCTCGCATCTGGGATGGGGTGAAGAAGTCCTCAGCCCTCTCTGAATACAGCCGCCTACAGTCTTAACAGCACTGGAAGCCTGTAGTGACTCATGTACTGTGGAAAATGGATGTCTCCGTCCTTCAAGAGCAACAGATGACTGGCCGAGAGATGGGTCTGTCACAGTTCTAGTCGGGCTCACAGGTTCAGTGGGTGGTGATTTGAAATCCTTTTTCAGGAGAGTGGCCATCACTTTTTGAATGTATGGAGCTACAGAGTTCAACTTTGTTGGCTCTGTGACAAAGGACGAGAATGGACAGCTGGTCAGATTTGGATGTTTGACTGTAAAGAACGCTGCTGTGGAATAATGTGGATAAGAGTGTTGGAATAATGATATGGTACAGAAAAAGACTATCAAAAAAAAGTTGTAAATACAGCTGAGTTTGTTATTAAAACGTGATTGTCCAAACTTGTCTGTTCACCTGAATCTTTTTGATTGCATTAATCAGCATTGATTAACTTGTATTGTATTGCTTGAAAACTCAAGGGTGTGATTGAATCATTCATCTTGTCTCATTTTATCTGAGGGAGACAGTTTGATAGACAATAGGCCTATTCACACCTTTCTCTTAAGGCCCACCATAAATAGAGAAAGCAGCCTGTCGTTCCCAACGCTTGAGAGCAGAGACACAACCACAAGTCATCAAACTCAACTCTGGTAAGATTTCAAGTTCTGCTGTTTTGATGGCTCAATGTTGTTTTTGTAACTTTCTACTCATGTCACATTCACAATGAAATATTTAATTGGCAGGAAGCTTTTGTAGGTGTGTAACATTCAGTACACATTCCACTGGTGTGTATCCTTTTTCCTCACACCGTGACACTGACTAGTGTGTTTAACCATCTTGTGTTCTCTACCTGTCTGCAGAGGTTTTCTACATTGCCATGGGTAACGGGGCGACCAGTGGCCAGATGCCTTCACCTTATAGGAAGCTGTCCTCGTGCCACAAGGAGGACAGGGAAGACAAAATCAAGCTAGTGGACCTTTTGGCCAAACATGAAGATGATATTTGGTCGGTCCCCAAACATGGCTATGTCTCGAACAAGCTCCAGAATATGTCTCAGAACACACCTATCCGCTACGTCCACTTACCCAGCCTGAAGCCAACAGATTCTGTCTGAACAAAGACGACTTGTGACCTGAAGTACTGAGTCATCCAGGAAACAAGCATTTAGTTTTGTTTACCATGAGTTATACAACAGCAAAATGAGCACTAATATTGTATACCTCTGAATGAGAACATGTCCAAAATGTTCTAAACTTCTGAGAGAATATTTGAGACTGTCTGGATATTGAAACATTTCTTTGGACAATATACACTGTCCTAAAAATATATTTGCCACCTGTTTGATTTTGTAGCACATTTAATCAAATTTCAGTTCAGATTGTGGTATCATAGAGGAAGTCTGAAAGAAAAAATGTCAACATGTGGTGGTTGCTTTTTTTATTGTGTTAATCAGACATGCAGTATAAACATGTAAAACAGCCCATTAGGTAATGTACCCCAATGGAATTGATTTCTGGATCTGGTGTTTGAATACCTAGGTAGACTGATTGGCAATTATATTGTGTGTCTTCAGAAATACATCACACTGGTATATTAATATTAGCCTTATCGGTCAACAATATGTTTTTCCAGCACTCTGCAGACGCTGGTATTCTAATGGAATCTTTTGTGTTGATGTGTGGGAAAACAACTTAAATCAATCTTGATATAATGTTTTACCACAATAAAATTTGGAGAAATCCAAAGGGGACTGAACATGTTTGAGAGCCACTGTACATGAATAAACACAAATAACTACTCTCAGATATTTTCACTGTCAGATCTTCAAATTAGCTGGAGAGTAATGGTTCCATCTGGAAAAACTGAAAGAATGTATGCCTGTCTGCATGCTTTATATAGCCAGTCATGACCATGTGACTCACTGTCAGGAGCTGTCTAGAGTTGTCTAGTGTGTCAGTTCAGAAACCTATTTCCAACTGTTTTTCTAAACAATGATGGTGATTCAAGGGGTCCTGAGAAGAAGAGGGCCTTGAAATTTAAATTATAGGACATATGTAATCAATGGTGCGCATGCAGACCTTCCTCCACAGGGCACAGAAATCCTGGAAACGCCTCTCAGCGTGGCTGTCAATTGGTATATTTCTCTATACCAAAAACAAAATATCCCAACTTACTCATTCATTTTAGATGCTCTGGGTAACATTGTTTACTAAATGATATAAACACAATGCTGCAGTTTGATGGTCATATCTTTGGATAGAATTCTAAAAAGTTCTGGGACACTGTGAAGTCCATGGAGAACAAGGGCACCTCCTCCCAGCTGCTCGCTGCTATTTTTTTAATACAGTTAGGAAACACTCACCACTGATAAGTCTACAATACTTGAGATCTTCAATAAGCATTTTGCCAGGGCTGGTGATATGTTCCACTTCGGGCTACCCTCACCCTGACCAATGGCCCTGCTACCCATGGAGGAACTTTACAATTACTGCATCCTTGTTGGCAGACTTAATAGCCTTGGCTTCTTAAATGACTGCCTTGTTTGGTTCACCAACTACTTTTCAGATAGGGTTCAGTGTGTTAAACTGGAGGGTGTGTTGACTGGTCCTCTGACTGTCTCTATGGGGTTTGCCACAAGCAGAGATGCCACATATTAGTGTAATAGATTACTTTTCTGGGTTAGGCTGAGTTCACAACTCACTGAAGACCCTAATGACCAGGTAAAAGAAGTTCTGTAACTTTAGAATGTTTCCCATTGTTCCAATTGAAGGTAAAAAATGTAAACTTTTACAGTGGATGTCCTGTAGAATTACAAACTTTCTCTACAGTGTAGTCATGTTTTGGTTGTTCATAGATCACTGGTGATTCTTGGGCCGACCCTACACATTAACCATCTCCAATCCAAAATTAAAACTAAGCCTCCTTCACTCTTTCTGCCTAACATGACCTTGTGAAAATGACAATCCTTCCAATGGTTCGTGATGTCAAACTCCTTCCTGAGAATCTGTTTTTTCACCAATGTCCCATATACCCACAACTGCAACCTATATGCACTAGTTGGCTGGCCCTCGTTACAGTCTTGGCGCCTAACTCACTGGTGTCTACTCATCTACAAGTCCTTACTAGGCAAAATCCCACTCTATCTAAATTCACTTATTACCATAGCATGACTCGCTCGCAGCCTGCACTCTAGCAGGTACATCTACATCAACCACTGTACATGATGACTCTCCTTCCTCATTCACACCTTTTTTGACAATTTAGGCTGCATTGTCTTTGTCACTATCCATGATGTTTCTTGCACATATTAATCTGCACATGTATCTTTTTTGCATGTTATTTGCACACAATAATTTGCACAGCTTTGCTCAATGTGCTACCTATACTATTTTTAATGCCCTGCCCCTTTGTGTAATGACTGGTCTACCTACCACTAACGTAGACCATTTGCACAATCAGTACAATGCGTTCCAAATTATTATGCAAATTTGAATTAATTGTCCTAAACATTAAATATTTTGTTTTTCAATCAAACTCATAGATGGGATTGTGTCTCCGGGCTCTTTGGATCACTGAAATCAATCTCAGACACCTGTAATAATTAGTTTGCTAGGTGAGCCCAATTAAAGGAAAACTACTTAAGAAGGATGTTCTACATTATTAAGCAGGCCACAGGTTTCAAGTCAAACGGGAAAGAAAAAGGATCTCTCTGCTGCAGAAAAGCATCAAATTGTGCAATGCCTTGGACAAGTTATGAAAACATTAGATATTTTACAAAAAGGTAAGCTTGATCATCGTACTGTGAAGAGATTTGTGGCTCATTTAGAGCACAGATGGGTTCGTGCAGATAAAGGCATAATGAGCAATGTTACTGCCACACAAATTAATCAGATTAAGAGAGCAGCTGCTATTATGCCATTACAAAGTAGAAAACAGGTATTTAAAGCTGCTGGTGCCTCTGGAGTTCCAGAAACCTCAAGGTGTAGGATCCTCCAGAGGCTTGCAGTTGTGCATACACCTACTTTTCGGCCACCCAAATCAATGCTCACAAGCAGAAACAGTTGCAGGGGGCCCAGAAATACTTGAAGACTAATTTTCAAACAGTCTTATTTACTGTTGAGTGCCATGCAACCCTGGATGGTCCAGATGGATGGAGTAGTGGATGGTTGGTGGATGGCCACCAATGTCCCAATAAGGCAACGACATCAGCAAGGAGGTGGCGGAGTCATGTTTTGGGCCGGAATCATGGGGAGAGAGCTTGTAGGCCCCTTTAGGGTCCCTGGCGATGTGAAAATGATGTTTGCAAAGTATATAGAGTTTCTGACTGACCACTTTCTTCCATGGTACAAAAAGAAGAACCGTGCCTTCCATAGCAAAATCATCTTCATTCATTACAATGCACCATCTAATGCTGCAAAGAATACCTCTGTGTCATTGGGTGCTATGGTCATAAAAGGAGAGAAACCCATGTTGTGGCCAGTGTTGCCACAGTTACTTTGAAAAAGTAATCTGATTCTTGATTATGCCTTTTTTAAAAGCAACTTAAAAAAAAAGTAACTTTACAGATTACTCAATTTTAAAAGTAACTAAGTTAGGTTACATTCAGCAGCTGCGGACAACACCCTCCTCCGCCTCAACATAAAAATGACAACCGGTTTTGCCAAACCTTACTTTATTGGAAGTGCATTTTTATCAGTAACATCATGTATCTCCTGACATTTTAAGTTGAACTTAAAAAATATTTCCTTAAAAAATACATGTTTTTATAAAAAATTTAATAAAGACAGTCTTTCTTTACTTCACTTAATATAAATATTTATTTTTCTAAAATATATAATACAGGCAGTCTTCCTTGATCTGACATATTTAACTGTTAACACTGTAATGGCAAAACTTACTATTTATAATGTACATTGTTAATGAATGTATGTATTGTGTGTAAAGAAACAGTAAGAGTATATGATGGCAAAAAAAATAATTGTACATGTTTTTAATAACTTTCTATTACTTAGAGTAACAAATACGTTGTACACAATTTAATTGAATATATTGTCAGTGTCTCATAGGAAAACATGATTACATTTGAAAAAGTCTGTTTTATCCAACAATAGACAAATTTTAGCAACACATGAACACACTACCTATCTATGCAATGAATTAACAATGATTATTATAATGAATTACAAGTGCTATTATTTTGAAAAGGAAAATCAGAGTTCATGTTGCTGGCATAATGTAGTGTTGCGAGGCAAACAGGTTTTTGCCTATAGCTAGCGCAGGCTCTGACTGTCTTCATTCTGAAAATGTGACTTTTCGCATAGGTGACTTCATTCGAGACGCAAGAAGAAAGCAGAAATATGTATTTTTACTAAGGAAAATTATTAAAATAGTAATGCACAGTGACTTAAATAAGTAACTATAATCTGATTACTGGTTTGGAAGTAGTAACGTGTTAGATTACTCGTTACTGAAAGAAATGGTCAAATTATTACTGGCATCACTGGTTGTGGCCCACATCCTCCCCTGACCTCAACCCTATTGAGAACCTTTGGAGCATCCTCAAGCAAAAGGTCTATGAGGTTGGGA
Organism: Umbra pygmaea; assembly: GCA_016801145.1. Lineage (NCBI taxonomy): Eukaryota > Metazoa > Chordata > Actinopteri > Esociformes > Umbridae > Umbra > Umbra pygmaea. The sequence continues at coordinate 14,258 of JACXGM010014623.1, read as the reverse complement.
GGAAGTTTACATGAAAACAGCAGCTCTGGGAGGCTATTCTGACATCCTGCAAAGAAATTCAAGCAGAAACTCTCCATAAACTCACAAGTTCAATGGATACAAGAATTGTGAAGGTAATGTCAAATAAGGGGTGCTATGTTAACATGTAACTTGCCCTGTTAAGATGTGTTTGATTGAAATAGCTTTTGATTTCAGTAAATATGACTTCCTAATACTGCAATTCAACAAATGACAATTTTCAGTTCTTTACAACCAATAAAATGTTTTGAAGCTCTGTTGTGCATAATAATTTGGAACAGTGCATTTTGAGTTTTTCTATACCCTAACGGTTGGTGACTTGAAAATTATACTGACTGTCATTTGCATCAACTATTTAGGAAAATCTGTGTAAAATATCATTTGTATAATAATTTGGAATGCGGTGTATATCTACTTCCTACTGTATACTCTGAGTATCTTGTTTTATGTTTTTTGTACTTTTATGTACTTCATGTGTAACTTTATGTTGTCTTGCACCATTGTGCATTATCTTGGCCAGGTCGTAGTTGCAACTAAGAATCTGTTCTCAATCGGCCTACCAGCAATTGTATCAGGGTGGCCATGGCCCCCCTTGCTCCCACCTGGGGGGGCCCCTGCTTGTGAGCCCCAATTGTTTACCTTCAGATGTTGGATACATTAACATTAGTGCCTTTTCATTTTCTAAATGTACCCTTTTCATTGGATCAAGAACATTATGGTTTCTGGTATATAAAAAACTAAAATTCAAATCCCAACATTTAATTTTATGTGAACACAACATGTCAATAATTAAAGGTCTGATTAAAAAATGCATATCCCTGTCTGAAAAATCTGAATTCCATTTTCTATTTGAACATTTATTACTATCTGGTGTGGGAAGTCCTGATAAATAAAGAACCACCTTAGCTTTGAAATAGGAAGTGCAAGTAGGATTGCAATTCTTTTTTATACTCAGTGCGAGTGGATATCTGAAGCAACCAGGCAAGATAAAGTTAAGCAAGTAAGTGATTGATTTGTTGGCATTTAGATATAAAGCATATTATCTAATGCTAATTCTCTTGTAATTTCAATATGTTCCTTATTTTCACAGGTCCAGAATTGAGAAAAGGGATGGGCAGAGAAAAATTTCCATGGCATTATCTCATTTATTGCATTTACTTTAGAGGTAGGCTATGAAAAAAGTCAAGTCAATATTTTTTCATATGTGTTTTTTAAGTAGATGTTTTTTTCATGCATGAAAAGAGAAAAACTTAGTGAGATTTTAAAATGCAAAATATGCATGTTCAGGAAGGGCTTATTAGGCTCTTATTAATGTTATTAAAAAAATAAAAATAACAAAATGATCTCATGATTTGTTTAAAACCAATTCTAGTGACTATTCCAAGGGAGATCAGAGATTATATTGATTATACTCAAATTCCTACACTGTGTTGACTAACTCTTGTACTAACATTTTGCCTGAAGCTATTTTGATTATGGGAGTAGATGCCTCATCATGGACTGCTGAGGTGCCCAGTTCAGTCTCTGGTCTGCAAGGTTCATGCATCATAATTCCCTGCTCATTCAACTACCCGGGACCAAAAATAAAGCTGTCTAAATTTACTGGCATCTGGCTCAAAAACTCCCATGAGTTTATTTACCACCCTGACAAATCCAAAATCATCAAAGACTACAGCGGTCGTACAGCACTGGTAGGAGACCTCAGGCAGAAGAACTGTTCTCTCAAAATCGCTCCCCTTCATCACAGTGACAAAGGACCCTTTCATTTCAGGGTTGAAATCAAAGACCTTGACAATTATTCCTATTTACAGGATACAGTCTCCATTGCAGTGAGCAGTAAGTTCCCAGAGAAAATCTTTAAAAAGTATCAACCATTTTTTACTCTAAAGATTGTCTGATTAAAATAGAAAATATTATATTTAATATGAAAAATTATTTATGGTTTCATACTGAAATACATAACCAAATTAAATGTTTGAAAGTACCAATAAATGCAATGTAGAGAATACTATAATAGATAATTTAATGTTTAGAAGTACCAATATATTTAGTGTTCTGAATATTATAATAATTTAATAAATTTTTAGAAATACCAAAAAATGCAAAGTACAGTATAGTATAATGACAACATTTAAATCTACAAATATAGTATAATGATTTAATTATGTTTACAAGTACCAATATTTCAATGTAGAGTATATCATAATAATTAAATGAATGTTTTTAAGTACATGAATATTAATGAATATTCAGTATGCAAGGATGTGTATAAATATATGCAGTATATTCTAATGACTGTTTTAATGTTTCCAGGCTCTGCAGAATGCCCGTCTCTGTCAGTGAGGAACGAGATAAAGGTGGGGGAGGTGGTGTCTGCCTCCTGTTCTGTAGTTCACTCCTGTCCATCTGAACCCCCTCTCCTCACCTGGAGCTCCTCCAAATCACCTAGTGTCCAAACGCAGCAGCTGGCCAGCGGTCAGTGGGAAGTGACATCATCCCTGACCTTTACTTCCAGTATTAATGATAACAACAGGACTCTGGTGTGCACAGCAGAATACAACGGAGGGGTGACCAAGAGCAGCAACAAGACCCTCAATGTCAAATGTGAGTGGACCACAATGCCATGGAAACAGCATAAGGGAAGTGAAACCGATGGGAATAAACTTGTATTAAACACAGTCTGCTAAACTAATAATATTGAAAGAATTTACATTTTTCATGTCTTTATTGAACACTATATGTAAACATTCCCGGGCCGGCTCTGGCAATGTAGGCACCCTAGGCAAGATTACGGGATGAGTTCGCTAAATTGTGAAGTACACATTATCTCTGTTTTTAGCTTTTTTCTCTGTTCCTCCTTTCATTATAGATGTGACCATAAAGCTCTATTTTGGTTTCATCACTCCAAATTACAGTGTGCCAGAAGTTGTGAGGTGTATCAAGGTGTTGTCGGGCATATTGTAACTGGGCTTTTTTGTGGCACTGGCACAGTAAAGGCTTCTTTCTGGCAACTCAACCATGCAGCTCATTTTTGTTCAAGTATCGTTTTATTGTGCTCCTTGATACAACCACACCGTCTTTTTCCAGAGAAGCTTGTATGTCTCCCAAGGTTACCTGTGGGTTTTTCTTTGTATCCTGAAAAAGATCTTCTGATCTTGGCTTGGCATCAAGAGATCTGAGCCATGGGGAGCAGAAAATAACTGTCAAAAGACCTGCGTAATAAGGTTTTGAAACTGCACAAAGTTGGAAATGGATATAAAAAGATATCAAAAGCCTTGAAAATGCCAGTCAGTACTGTTTAATCACTTATTAAGAAGTGGAAGATTCAGGGATATCCAGCCTCCTCAGTGCATCCATGTGAGAGCTACCAAACTCAATTATACAAAGACACTAATTGCAGTTTAAGATGCTACAGGTGTAGGAAATTAACCTTTAATTACCATTTTAACCTGTGTGTGTAACCTTGTGTGCCTGTAACAAGACCAAACATTCAAATGTATGTACACTTTTGTTCAGGGCCATTTGGGTGATTTCTGTTATCAGTATGATTTACAAAGGAAACAAACAACTATGAGATAATTAATGGCTTCATATGAGCACTATCCTTACATGACAGTCAGATGTTTGCATGAACAGTCATATTGTCAAAATCAATGCCGAGATCTCACAATCTCTAACAGCATATGCAAACTTATGCAACTATACATTTTCTGGCCACCATAGATGCTCCGGTGGATGTGAAGGTGAAGGGAGCATCCAGCGTGAAGGAGGGAGCTTCAGTGGAGCTGCAATGCTCCTATGATAGTAACCCTGCTGCCCACAGCTTCCACTGGCACAACAGTAAAGGGCCTATGCCCTCCAGGAGATCCACCATCACACTGCACAAAGTGACCCGACTGACTGAGGCCCTCTACTGCATTGCCATCAACACAGAGGGACGAGGCAAATCTATATCACTGAAAGTCAAAGTAGAGTGTAAGTAGATGCCAAAATTATGTCATTAATCAGTGTTAATTAAAGAAATATACTATATACAGCTCTTGAAAAAAACAAAAGGCCATTGCAAAATCATTAGTGTCTCCGGTTTTCTATTGACAGGTATGTGTTTGGGTAAAATAAAAAAAATTAAATTGACCAACAGAGGTCATTACTTTAACGGAATGTCCAGAATGTATTCGACAGTGATGGATGTGTGTGACAGATGTAATTCCTCCCCATGTAACCTCTACCATTTGTTTTTTACCTGCTCAAAATTGAGCTATTGCTGGATCTTTGTATTCCATACCCATTCAGAAGCACTTAAAATCAGTACAAATCCATCACACGTCTCCTTACACAAACCAACAGTATACAATAACCGACAACATGAAGAGTGTGTAGTGGGTATATAAAGGAAGCTTGATTGTATGACAATGTCTAGGTGTGCTTAATCACACACTCTCCATGACATAGTCTCTTTATTTTTTCCAGAGCTGTATTTATATATACATATAACAGGAAGACAATGGGCCTAGCAACATGTTTATGTCTTTCCAGATCAGCCTGAGTTCAAAGTAGGATCTACCTGCACAACAGATTCTTCCACCATAACCTGTTTGTGTATTGTTGATTGGGAGCCCATCGGCACGGTGGAGTGGTCTATTCCAGGCAGACTGCTGCCCAGCACCAGGGTGGAGAGCCAGGGATCCATTACCACTGTGACCCTGCAGAGGGAATTATCTTTCTCAGATACAGTCCACTGCTATGCCAGCAATACACAAGGCAATGCCACCTTGTCAATCGCAGTGCCAACAAACTGTAAGAGAAACGTGTGTGTGTGTGTGTGTGTTTGTGTGTGTGTGTGTTTGTGTGTGTGTGTGTGTGTGTGTGCCTGGGTGAGTTTGGTCATCATAAAGATTGGTGTGTGCATTCATTGTTTTTTGTTTTTGGACAGATACGGAACTGAAGATGAATATTTTAATTGCTGTTGGAGCATTCATGTTGGTATTAATAATAATACCCATGACAGCTTGTATTTTGATAAAGAAGTGGTAAGTTCAATTTTCTTTTTTGAAATGCAGGATTTGTCTAAGATAGAAAACAAATGTTTGTGATAATAAGCTTTCTATTCCTCACCAGCAGGCAAAGCCATAATCAACAGACAGGAAGCAGTATTCAAGACACGGATGAAGTCATAGCTGCATCCTCTGATCCATCACCATTAAGGTATTTTTAAAGGCTGGTTTATCTGTGACAATAAATTGTTTACTAAAGCCCAAAAGAAAATAATCACTTCTATTGTATCTTATCAACTGAAGAGAATGACCCAACTTTATCCACAGGAAAGAGTTTAAGCACATCAGCAGTGAAATCCAATCAAACTTCTACACTAACTATCACCTATATGGCAACATAGAGGTATGTACTGTAGGCTAACTGCATTATATTAGCTACTGTCAAGATCTGGCATACAGTATAGAAACCACCTAAGGATATATTCATATCAAGGACCTGATGAGTACTAGGGGCTCCCTGTGCCTTTCAAACAGCTCCAATCCTTGTGTATCAGGCAGGCATCTACCTACGATTCGCAGTTAGGGTGGGCTTTCCAAAAATGGATGGGCCTAGGTGAATTTAAAATGTGATTATTGTAATATATACAGGCAGGCTGATCTGATATTGACAGTGAAAGTTGCAAACTAAAATGCATGTCCTACCTTATTGCAGAGATGTTAATTGTATTGTAATATTCATTGCCAAGCCATAAAACCTTCATTACCTTGCTCTCAGATAAACTAATATAGGGTGTGAATGATGAATGGCATGGCCAATGTCAACATATGCATGTATATTTTCATGAAATACCGTAATGTTAGTAAAGCAGAATTAATTCCCTTTCAGGTTCTAAAATACTTAAATATTATTCTGCATATCATTTGATTGCTGAACGCACACAGTAAGTATATGTGTACAGGACTGTGCAAAAGTCTTAGGCACCCTAGATATTGTTTGGCTCAAAACTAGTTGTAATATTTATGTTTTTGTGTTCTGCATTATTGTGTCAGTAGAAATAAGCAATGTATGTATTTCTAAAACTTCATCTGCCATAAAATGCAATGCTAGAGGTAATTATTTACACATTTGTTAAAGAAACATTCTGGAAGACTGAATTTTAGATGAATTTAGGTATATCAGCCAGTGCATGGTGACACCATGATAACAAACAGGTATGCTAATGATCAATGACACAATGCACTGATAGAACCAACCTGAATAACTGAAACAGTAATGGATGTTGAAGGAAATAAACTGGGTGAAAGACAAAAAAATTCTGTAGTCTTTTTAGTTTTTCACAGTTTTCGGCTCATAAGTTTCATATTTAGGAACTTTCACTTCTATATTTTTAAAAGCATCTTCCGTTTATAGATTTTTTTACATACAGGTGCCTAAAACTTGCACAGCACTTGAAATATTTCAGTTGGTGTGCAATGAATCTAAAATATATGAAAGTTTAATTTTTATCATTACATTACGGAAAATAATGAACTTTAACACAATATGCTAATTTCTTGAGAAGGACCTGTATAGTAAGTAGACTAGCAGGGACATTTGTTTAGCTCTGTAAGTTGTTTGGGTCCAACTTGCACAGCTCGGATGATGTCAATGAAACATGCCCAGCAAAAACCTGCAATTCGTTTTAACCTAGAGCTTTGTTCATTAGGCTACATTTGCGTGCAGGATAGATGTGAAATTCAGCCCCACCCCAAACAAATAACCTTATTTGGTGCAGGGTGAGGTTCTAACTCATTGCTGAAATATATTTTGTAATTTATACTTCCTGCTTCCTGTCTGTAACTATAAAATAGAGTCAGTGAGATTCTTAGTTTTGTACATTTCAGGAGCTATGGTGCTTTCAAGCGTCAATCAACTTTGAAGTGATTTTAACAATCGCTTGCGGGCCAGATCAAAGTGCCCGGCGGGCTGTTACTGGCCTGCAGGTCGTATGTTGCCCCCCCAGCCTGACATGTTGAGTACATGGCAAAAGCTTGACCAATAAAAATTACAACTTCAATAAGGCGAAGACAATAAGAACAGGTGACTTTAGCTTTGGGAAATATGTTGTTCTTCAAATTAGCATATTCAATAATCACCAGTTAGCATCCAATCGGAAACAACTCCCTTGTGTAGCCTTGGTACAATGAAATGTCATTGGTTTTGCAGGAAGAACGATGGGTTTCACCTGACACCTTCACATTTAATTACATATTATGCACAGTATCTGCAAATTGGGGGAAGGCTGTTTTTGATCTAAAATAATATTCTTCAAACAATGCATTTATGTGTTTCTGAGGGCTGTTGGTTCATGTTTTAGAAATTCTTAAACAAACTCCAATTGACTCATAACAGATCATCAAGTTAAAAAGTTATTTATTCGTCAATTTATTTACCCTTAATTCATATAGAGAAACCAATGGTCTCTTTTCCATCTGAGCCCTGTGCACAGAGACATTTAAATATAATACAATTAAATTAAATTAAAGCAACACAATTAACAATAACAATTACAATCAACAAGAAAGCAGTTCATTAAGCATAGATTTAAAGGCTCCTAAATGAATCAATGCATCAAGGTCTCTTCAAGGTCTCTCTGTGAAGAGTTCCAAGAGTGAGGGGCGTGGTAGTTTGTCCATTGTGGCCTTGAATTCAAATGTCATCCAACTTCTGGCCCTTCTTGAGACCAGGATGTAATAGTTCCTCTTCTTGGGATCTTACAGGATGTGTTTTCTCCCCTGTATGTGTCTGTTTCCCGCTCCCCAATCATATGACTTAATCACGTGTTCAGTTTCCCAATTGCACTCTTTGGTTGATTCCCACTAGCTGCATGTAGTCATCATTCGTCCTCTATTTAAGTTCTATTAGGTTTACAGGGAGCTGTCAGTCACTATTCTTATGTCAGGTTGGTGTATAAGTTCTATTAGGTTTACATCATTCGTCCTCTATTTAAGTTCTATTAGGTTTACAGGGAGCTGTCAGTCACTATTCTTATGTCAGGTTGGTGTATAAGTTCTATTAGGTTTACATCATTCGTCCTCTATTTAAGTTCTATTAGGTTTACAGGGAGCTGTCAGTCACTATTCTTATGTCAGGTTGGTGTATGTAATTTTGCTCATATCTAAGTATTGTATTATTTTGTGTTGCCCCTCGTGGCAGTATTTTGTTTAAAAGTGTGTTTTCACAAATAAAACACAGTTTTCCTACTCTTCGCTCCTGTCTCACCTTTACCCACGCATTGCACACAACAGTTGTGCTTTCAGTATCTGGTGTGACCCACTTGTGCAGCATTAACTGCAAGTAAACATTTCCAGTAACTGTCTATCAGTCCTGGCTGCAGTTAAGCTTGGAGGAATTTTAGCCCTTTCCTCAGCTTCGACTCTGGGATGTTGGTGGGGTTCCTCATATGAACTGCTCACTTCAGGTCCTTCCACACTATTTAGATCTTTTTAATGTCAGGACTTTAACTTTGGCCATTTCAAAACATTTACTTTATTCATCTTTAACCATTCTTTGGTAGAACGACTTGTGTGCTTAGAGCCGTTGTCTTGCCTCATGACACACCTTCTCTCAAGATTCAGTTCAATGATATTTGTCCCAAAATATTCCTTTAGAATTCGCTGGTATGGGGGTCCCTGTGGCGTAGTGGGCTAAGTTGCTGCATTGCACAACAGACTATATCATGATAGTCAGTGGTTCGAACCACACCATGGATTCGCTAACTTTCACCGGGCCTCCTGCACGAGGCAGCGCAAATTGGCATGCCTGGGATTTGGGTTAGATAAATCAGATCATCGATCCTGTCACGTCGCTCTCCAACTACTCCTTTTAAAAAGATATATTTTTATTTACAGAAATGTACCTGTGGTAAATTCAGTTGATTGGACATGATTTGGCAAGCCACAAATGTGTCTAAATAAGGTCCCACAGTTAACAGTGCATGTCAAAGTACAAACCAAGCCTTGAAGTCCAAGGAATTGCCTGTAGACCTCTGAGACAGGATTGTATCTAGGCGCAGATCTCGGGAAGGATACAGAAAAATACCTGCAGCATTGAAGGGCCCATTGAGCACAGTGGCTTCAATCATCCATGAATGGAAGAAGTTTGGAACCACCAGGACTCATCCTAGTGCAGGCCGCCAGGCCAAACTGAGCGATGGGGGATAAGGACGTTAGTCAGGGAGGTGACCAAGAACCCGATGGCCAGCGTTTCTCTGTGTAGAGAGGAGAACCTTCCAGAAGAACAACCATCTCTGCAGCACTCCACCAATCAGCCTTGTATCGTAGTGGCTAGACAGAAGCGTGTGTTTGTGTGTGTGTGTGTGTGTGTGTGTGTGAGAGTGTGTACAGGAGACAGCAGGCTTTTTGTCAGTAGAGCACATATGTGTGTTGGAGATTCCATACTGCGGCAGGTTTTACAGGTGTTTTGCATGTGTTGTTTTTTGCTGTGTGTACCGGTACTGTAGTTTTCATGTTCTGAATATTCATTATTATTGTATGGCTATATTTACTGCAGTTTACAGTAGTATTTGCTGTACTTCTCATATTTATACCATTTCCATTAATAATTTCACAAAACTTGATTATTAGATGATTCTAAATAGGTTTAATTGCACCTTCCAGACAGCTTTCTCTTTGACATCCACACAATGACCTTGAACTTGTTCATGGTGGAGGAGCTGTGCATTGCCCCTGCGTGTTGATGACCAACATGATGGAGGTGTTGTTGTTTGGCTGTACAGTAGCTGTTGTTGATGTTGACAATATTTCTGTGTTTCCTATAGGTTGAAGAGGATGAAAACACATACTCTTGTATTGGAGAAGATGATGCAATTTACACTAATTTATAAACACCACAGGATGCATGGGGGCTATGAACACATTTGAACTCAAAAGGTTCTTGTAAAATATAATCCTTTTAACCCAAAGTAGCTGTGTGTATTTGTTTTGGCGTGATAGCCTCCTAATGACTAATATGGAACACAATGAGGGAGCTGTAAGATATTGGTCTGGAGATGTTAGAGCAGTATTCACACAGACGTTCAGAGGTTTGTTTGATTTTATTTAAAAAACGTTTCCCTAGGGAATTGAGACCTCTTGTTGGGAATTTAAAATGAAATTCACCAAGGCCAATGTGTGTATTCCTTTGCTTCTATGCAAGAAAAGAGAGGATCCATTAAGAAGGAAAAGGTAGTAATTTCATCACACATGATTGAATGGTGATTAATATATTAATACTCTTAGGAGAATTAATGACAACAATTCAAATAAAAGTTTGCTGATTATACCAAAATATTTCTCATTATAGCCTGACCATGTGTTTGATATGAGTGTTGTGTTTGATATGCATACTGTATGGTTGGCCTTGACAACGCTAGAAATGTGTATAATTTTACCCAACAATTAAAATACCGTAGATAAGGACATTACCTAAATTACTCAGATATCACAAGTAGATATTATTATCCACAAATAGTTTTATGTGCTATGGTGCCAGACTCTGGCTATCTTTATTGAAGATACTGTTTTAGGCAATAAAGGAGATCTTAAATTTACAGACCATGTGATCAATAGATGCGACGGCCATTCTAAAACTGTTGAGATTCTTTATTGTAACTATTTCATGGTTGCTTTTGAAGTCTGATCTAGGTTATTGACTTGCTGATGTATCCAACCTCATAATATGCCAACTTCCACTCGCTGCCACACAAACCCAAAGCAGAGTGGAGCCACACCTATGATTAACAGTGATTAAACTCTTCTTTGGTTGTGGGAAAACCGTTGTTACAAATTGTTCCAAAATGATTCTGGCTTGTCAAGGTTCTTTTGCATATTTTAGATACAGAGTTTTATGATGAGATTCTATAAAATGATTCTTCATAAAAACTCTCCCATGCAGATCCTTGTTGTGTACTGTAAACTGTAAGGTGGACCTAAGAATGTTATCATCTGGATGGGACTCGCCTCAGAATGGCTTAGCCCCATCTTGTGGCCAGACTGGGACATTATCTAAATATTACATTCCATTTGATTGTCTTGTTTCCTCGTCTATTCACTTCAATTATCATCCAGCTGATCCTTGTCTTTATTAGTGTATGTGTATAAGTGTTCCCTCTGATCCCCATTGTCTTTGTGTGTCAATGTGAATGTTTCCTGTCGCCATTGTAGGAGGATATTACAGTCAGGCGTATGCTCTGTACCTAACAGCCGCGTCCTGTGCCGCGTTAGAGCACAGTTGTCTAAGTAGTATCATTGTGCAGGTGATGTACAAGAATGTAAACCCATGGTTAAATAGTAATTGCACAAAAGTAGAATGAAGTAATCCAGGATAACTGAAAAAGCACAGCTTGACTTAGTGTGATCCACTCATCGCGGCTTAATCGTTTGCACGTTTGCAGAGCCAGGATGAAAAGGTAAAGCTATGTCAAGCCAGGTGTAGATAGTCGGGATAAGTGCACGTTCACGGCTTTCTTAAATAGACCACGGTATCGATCACAGATTTACTGATGTAGAGATGGAGAAGATATGTGCAGCATATTTTTCACCTGCTGAGCAGCAACTTCTTATCGAAAGTGACAAGGAGGTTAAGCATAGAATATGCAAAAAAGGAAAATGCTGATATTTTTAAATATCTACCTACTCCACATTTAAAAAACCATACACTCTGTTTTAATTGATTTCAATATGCTTGCTTCATGTGTTGATTTCATTGCTGTATCTCTTCATGTGCTAAATGTGCTGGATATACTACGTGTCTTTGAGTAGTATACCATGTAAAGCGCTAAATAAATAAAATGTATTATTATTTAGCCGACTTTGCCTTAAAAGTGCACTGAAAAAAAATATGACAAGTGGTTGTATATCCAATGCAATTATTCTCATTCTATTCAGTTAAAATAATATGAGTTTATTGTATAACCTATTATTTTTAATATAGACAAAATTAAAATTGCCTGGGAAGTGCAAACCTAAAGATTTCGTCTTGACTCAAAACATATATGCTTTTTTGCACATTTACTTTTTAAGAATTGTTTGTTTTAAATTTATGTTCTGCTTTATACATTCATGTATCAATTACTTTGTTTGACTATTAAATTATAATATTAATCTTTACTTTTCAAACCTAATACAAACTGTAAGTGGTTTAATTTATTGCAACCATTACTGAGAACAGTGTTTCTGTCTATGTAGTTTAGCTAAGCGTGTAAAATATCTTAATATTTCACCATTGCAGTTCTTTCCACTGCAAATTGTAGGTCAGTGTTCCACAAACCCTTCCATGGAGGGCCTAGTGTATGCAGGTTTTTGCTTTTTCCTTGCACAAGTCTGATGGAGTAGCTCACTAATTGGTTAGTATCTCCCCTCACCTGGCAGTCTAGGTCCTAATTATGCTCTAATTGAAGGGAAAGACCAAAAACCAGCATACACTAGGCCCTCCATGGAAAGGTTTGAGGACCACTGGTGTAGGTGATAAAATATTACAGCTGCTGGATGTTCTAGGAGTTTGATATTCTAATATAAATAGAATCTTGAATTGACTGTCACTGTGGTACGAAAGCTGTATATACTCAGAAGTTGCTATCTGCCACACTTCCTTCGGAAAGCATGCAGGGAGATATGCAAATGTGACTAATTTGATCATTTACATTAGCTCAATTTACAGTAAATGTGACGATTGGCTGTGATGATCAACTTAAAAAATACATGTTAAACCAAATGGAATTAAATTTATTGGGACAACCTAAAAGTCACGGATTGAACAAATGTATTTATTTTACATTGGGTAAGCATAAAAAATATAGGTGTGATTCATTCCTCTACATTTTTTTAAGTTGGATCAATGATATATGGTTTTCAGTATGAGCAGAGGGAATTAATGTTCCTCAGGAAATTTACCCTAAAGACTAGGCCTATATACAAATCCTTATCCACAATGCGATAATATGTTTTACAACCATATGCACAAATCTCTATAAAATGTCTAATCCTAAATATTTTTATACAATTAATGTTCATACAGAACAAACATAACTGGGCAAAAAAGAACCTGCATGGCAACAAGTCAAGATCAAATATAAAATCATTTTGCATTCTTACCAGTGTGCAAATGGTTTGTAAAAATTACTTACAGGGGAAGGTGATAAAGATGTGTGCCAAGGACTTCAGTGCTACACACGGACTTCTGAAAGTACGGCAAATAGTGCCTTTATTTAAAAATAAAAAATAAAAACTGCCCTCAATAACCATCTTTTACGATAAAATGAAGGATGGTCCAGAAGGATGTCAAAACTTGTGCATGTCATGTTGATATTGTTTATTATATTTAATCTAAAATGAATGGAAATACAATGTTTGTATTAGCGATGGGTGTTGGAAGAAGGCAGTATGCAGGATCTTTCATGTTTACTCACTTTTATTAAAACACTAAAAAAAAGAACGGAAGCCATAAGGCTATGTAGCAGAATGGGCAACAGTGAAAGCCCAAAATAAATAAACTCCTATACAAAAATAAGACGCTGGTGGCTCACACTACTTTTACATAGACCAGACGGGAGAGCAAGAGTTGGGTTTACACAGATTAAACCTTCTCAGGACAAATGCTCACCATACACTAACATAGCACTACAGCTGAGTATACTTACATATAACCTGCTCCAGGCAGCAAATACTCACTGTACACTTATCGTGGTACAAAAAGAGTATTATGCCAGTTGAATATAGTAACTGGAGGCACCTTACAGGGAAACAATGACACACACCAACCAGGGAGCAGAGGGGAACAGATATACAAACACTAAATGGAAAACAAGGAGCAGCTGGTGAACAGTGAGTGGATGAACGAAGACAGGTGTGCTGAACTCCAAGAAATGAAATGAGAGTAACATGAAGAACCTGGCCACAGGGTGGATCCAAACCCCCCCATGGCACATCCATCCTAAACTTGCTAAAGAAAGGTGGCATATTTGACTTTGTAGAGGTGCAGAGTCAACTTCGTCTAGCCATCACAATTTGGCCATTGTCAAAGTCACTCAAAACATTACACTTGCTTCTTCATTTTGTCTTCAAAGTTGATGTGTTAGAAGCAGGAAAAATCGGTAAACATAAGGATTTGAGCGACTTTGACAAGGGCCAATTTGTGATGGCTAGACGACTGGGTCAGAGCATCTCCAAAACGGCAGCTCTTGTGGGGTGTTCCCGGTCTGCAGTGGT
>JACXGM010014622.1:0-15938 GCA_016801145.1 Umbra pygmaea | reverse complement strand
ATGTTCATTTGCAACAACCTCTGGAATAGTTATTGAGGTAGAGGGGATAAATGAGCAAATTGAAAGCTGGGGAAAATCAAGTTGCCATGATGGTACAGTATGACGGCCAGAGTGGATATGGTCTTTAAACCAGAGGGAGGATTTTGCAGAATTTTCCACCAGCATTTGTTCTCCCATCCAGGGCCACCAAGTTCTCCTTGCAGAAAAAATCCTGTCTTAAAAATCTTGTTCCATTGGCAAAAAAGTATATTTATCTTGAATATCAGGTTAAAAAAAATCTAACCATCCTTGAAATAAGACTTTTTTTCTTAACACACTATATTTGTATTAGATAATAACACTTGATTTTAGTAAATATGCCCTGAAGATCTGTGTAATTTGTCTTGTTGCATTGGCAGGTTATTTTACTTATTACAAGCAAGAAAAACCTTGTATTTAGTTTTTTTAACTTGTTTTTGTAGTGTCATTTTCTGCAGTGCTGCCCTTGCTTAGCTTCAAAGGCATGTCAGCAGTGGGAAACAGGGCACTATGCTGCAGGCTTACAGTTCTCCCGGTTGCTTCTGCAAAAGGCATATCTCAAAGATAATTTACACAGTATAGGCCAAAGCAACGGGCAGTTGATGACAAGGTACCGTCTGACCACAGAGGGATGTCATTGTTACAGAAACATAAGGCTAACCAATGAGGGATATGTCCTTTTTACATGAAAGATTATCCTGTACAATTCGGGATATGTCATCATTAAAGCAAAATTAGCCTGACTAATGAGGGAGACTTAATTGCTACATCAAATTTTGTATAAAAAATGAGGGAGATGTCATTGTTAAATAACAATTTGTCTGACCAATGAATGAGGTGTCATTGTTACAGTAACATTATTCTCACCAAGGAGGGAGCTGTCATTGTTACATGAAAATGAATCTGACCAATGAGGGATATGTAATTGTTACAGCAACAATATTCTGACAAAAGAGGGAGATGTCATTGTTACATAACAATAGTCAGAATGTTGCTAGTTTGATTCCTCACTGTGCCAAATGAATAAAATGTAATATCTTGATATGATTTGGCATTTTGATGTGGATAGGCTATTTTACAATATTTCTCTGCATTATTAAAACAGAATTAGGGAGGTTGTGTTAAAGCAGGATTTACACAGGAAACAAAAATACTTAAAACAAAATCATGTTCTGAATACGCATTATAATTGTATCATATTTGCATAAAATTCATCATATCTGTAACTATACACATTTTGTCCATGATATTTTCGACATTGACTTCATCTAGTCTACTGTGGCTTAATACTGGGGAACGAACTAGATTGTTTTAGTCTGTACCGCATTATACTGTATGTTTATGGTACCTCTGGATTTCTCGCAAACTAGATTCACGAAACCAAATCAAATAGGCACCAACAGAAATGTGTCTTTCTGATTAGGGAAGCATCTGCAATTTTGTCAAACGCATTTATCTCCAATCTGAAAAAGTTCATGATTAAAGTAGCACAATAACAAATAAAAAAGTATTATAGGTATTGTAGAATGGTTGGTAGATTAGAAAAAGTTATCCGCATTTGGCGAGTGATAATTTCCCACCCTGGTTGTAATGTGGATAACTTTATTCCCAGATAAACAAATTTGGTACCCTATACATCAACAAATAGGATTAGACTACAAAACACGGCGTTTGTGGTTCGACTGGTCGAGTCTGTTTTCCGAAGATGGCGTCTGGCTGTATACATGAACGGTAATGTCTTCAAACTATATTACTAATAAACTTTGAGAAAGCAACTTTTTAAGGCACTATATAAAATAAATATATTATTATTATTGCCCTAGTTTGTACCCTTCTTGAGGGTGTGGTCAAGTTAAACTTTGTGTTAGATACACCTCACCATGTGTATCTAAGGATTGTATGACATGTATTAAATCTACATACAATGAATGCATGATGATGATACCTGACTGATCAATTAATGTTAAAAACCAACATAATAGCGATACCAAGGAGCAACATACAGTAATAATGAAACACAAAGTTGCAACATAATAGAAAGACAGATATAATACTAAAATGTGAAGTTGCAACATAATACAACTGGAGATATGTTGGCACGTAAAGTAATTTATGTTTTCAAAATAGTTCCATGTAAACAACATTCCTGATATGTACGGTTGCCAAAAATTGGGCCTAGTGTGGTTATCCATTTGGCTAAAGATTTAGCCGAAGCTCAGCTATACGGGCTCTAATTGTAATAATGTGCAAGTTGTTAACACTACAAGAAACATCTCCAAGTACATCCAGAACCAAATGGACATGTCTTTCAATGGTAGTATTTCAATGGTTGTCATCATAACAACCTGAAAAATACTTATTTTCAACAGCCTGATAACGACATTTTATCAACCTTCACTGTCATCCAAAACCCAATGTAGATTAGATTACGGGCATAGCCGTTCTTTCAACGTCTACTTAAAACTAAAGTTTTAGATACAGACATACAGTTTCACTCAAACTATTCAACCTCTTTTGCAAATCAGGATTATTGTCAAAATGTATAAACTTTCAGCTATTTGCAATGAACAAATCAAACAAAAGGAATTGAAATAACTCAACACAACAAATGAACCTTCAACAGGACAATGATCCCAAGCATACGTCATTCCACCAAGGCTTGGTTGCAGAAGAAGTCCTGGAATACTCTACAGTGGCCATTACAGTCACCTGACAACTCCATAGAAAATCTCTGGTGGGATGTGAAGGAGGCGGTTCAGATCACTGAACTGGAGGCCATTGCTCATGAGGAATGGGCAAAGAATCAGGAACGCTGCCAGATGCTGGTGTCTGGTTATGCATCTCATTTGCAGTAGGTCATAACAGCAAAAGGGTGCTCAGATAAGTACTAAAGATGCTTGCCATGAAAAAGTTGAATAATTTTGAGACTGGAGAAGTGTTGTGTGTTTTCATTAGCTTTTGTTTGATTTGTTCATTGCAAACAGCTGACAGTTTGTACATTTTGACAATAAATCTGATTTGCAATGTGAGTTGAATAATTTTGATTGCAACAGCACATACAGTACAAATGTGACTCACCCCTGCAGCTCCTTAAGGGACATGGAGATCTTCAGGCTGTGTCCCAGCACGTGAAGAGCCGTAAGGATGTCGGCCCACTGGACCATCTCCCCCAGGGGACCTCCCTTCAGCACCTTGGGGCTGAACACATCTCCAGACTCCTCTGTTAGGAAGCCAACATGCACCAGGATCTAAGAGAAAACCAAGGGATTGAGCTTTCAAAACATGGGAGGGAACAGCTTGCAGACTCATCATTTTTATGATTATCCATTAACTTCATTCATTGATATACATCTTAGATCACCCCAAACTAACTGTCTTTGGACAGAGATCAATCAAGAATAAGATGGCAACACACAAAAAATATTGATCATCAACAAAAGCAAGAATATAAGGTCTGAAACTTTCACCGTCAAGAAAAGATCTAAAAGTAATTGACCTATTAGAGATAATTTCTATACCTAATGGTACAAGAGCTGATTTTTAGAAGGTTGTGTCAAGATAGGATCACTTGAAGTCCTGTATACCTCCCATATTTCTTCACACATGAACTTTCAGATCTTACTTTTAAATAATTTCTGATCCAACATATTAACAGCTCAGGGATTTCTGAACATAATTAACCATGCCTAATGAAGTAAACAAGGACTTTTATTAGAATGAAGCTTAATTTAATGGCCTCAACTAATTTTGGCACCCTTGATACATGTGAGTAAAATATACTTTGAAAAAGTGGTCTTTACTGTTTATCATCTTGATCTTTCATGAATGGAACTACTTACAAACACTGTAAAAATGAAATTATTGATAATTTAAAAACATGATTATTGACTCCCTAGACCAGTGGTTCCCAAACCTCTCCTTGGGGACCCCCAGACAGGCCATTTTTATTTTTACATGCCCTGTCTGGGGGTCCCCGGGGAAACGGAACACGAGACTTTGCAGTGCTTTGTACATGAAAAACGACTTCCTAAATTCCATAAATTATATTACAGACCAAATGGCGCATGACCATCGAACAGTGTTAGCCCAGCTTGTCATGCAATCATTACAGTTCCTGTTCAAATTGTAACCTATGCACAATGTAGAGTAGGAAATCATTGTTCAAATCTACACAGCTTTTTCCATTTTTTTTAATATCAAGAAATATATGTTAATGCTTTTGGAAGCTGCTCAATGAAAGACAATACAGTTCTGCTTTCACGTTGCAAAATTCAAACAGTGCACTTTTAAATGAAGTAAAACAATTTCACCTGACTTAAGAAATGACTTACGTATTGTCATTCAACTAATTTATTTTCTGAAAATTAAAACTGGTAAAAATAACAAAAAGATTCAGTGTTGTCAAACCTTGAATAATGCAAAGAAAATAAGTTCATATTCATTTTCAAAAAACACAATACTAATGAGTTTAGAAATCAGAATTTGGTGGAATAATATTAACTGTATAATAATAATAACAATAATAATTGCATGCATCTTGGTATGCTATCCCGCAGTCTTTCACACTGATGTTGGGTGACGTTATTCCACTCCTGGTGCAAATATTCAAACATCTTGGCTTTGGTTGATGGCTTGTGACCATCCATCTTCCTCTTGATCACATTCCAGAGGTTTTCAATGGGGTTGATTGAAGAAAAATGTGCTATGATCTCTTAATTCCTTATTTATTTATATATTATAATTTATTTGTGCCACCCCTTCATTGAATACATTGTGTCTCTCTTTGCCAATATAACAGCTCTGAATCTTCCCCTATAATGGGTAATAAAGTTGGATAACACATGGCAAATAATCTGAGATGATCCATACAGAATCTCTCCAAATTCTGAGGTCCACAGGGTTTCTATGGAGTTTGTCAGGGGACTAGAATAGCCACAGCAAAACCTTGATTTAGAGGTCAGTGAAGCATTATTGTGTAGATTATGAGGTATAATGTCAGAGCAAAATCATAGCCACCTCAATAATTATTCAATATTCAAAATGGAGTGAATTTGAATAATATTTTTAATAATTGAACAAACTTTATTTATTTACATCACACAAGCGGAGTTTCATGTTCTCCCGCTTCGCTTTTCCCATGACAACTGAAACACTCTTATATAACCCATACATTGCATCCAAAATGGTATAGCTATGAGGTCACCCTCATGGCCAGTTTTACATGACATAATGCTCCTAGCAGTTATAACTTTTCCCTTTGTTCTCAAAATCTAGTTTAACCAGGTCTAACTGATCTTGTTGGCTCCTCTTTTCTCCTCTCACATACAGTAGTCATGTAATCTGACCAACACACATTCCAAGGGGCAATGGTTTCATTATCTTCAACTTCTGCTTAAATTCCACAAAAAAACCTTTCTTTATATGTCTATACGGTATGTCATTTTCATAGTTTCAAATTGATTTCACATTGACCCAACTTTTCATTGTTCCATAGATTTACAAAATTTGCCACTACTAAAAATACCACAATACACTATACATTGTCTGAAACTATTACTAATGGAAATTAGACTTTTCGGTGTTGATAACATCTGGTCTGATGACCAACTGTTTTCAGGCCTCAACTCATTCACCTATACAATTTAACTATTAACTGCTTTAACTATTGACAAGAAATTGATCAATTGATTCTGAACAATAGTCTCTGTTTCACCCTATAGGCATCTAAGGCCAAAGGCCATTTTGTAACTCTGGTAGTCAACTGATGGTTAGCCCTGTACCTGAACAAACCTTATTATACATGATGCACTCAAACTACTTCACATGTCCAACTCAACAATGACTACACTACTCCGCAGGAATACTAAGAATCATATAAAAATTACTGAACATTGTCTAATTTAACCCATGTCTGTATCACATAATTATATACTAATTAAAATACTGCATAGTACATTAATATATTCCATAGTAATTTGAATCATTGTCCTATTGGACCATTCAACCACAGGCCAGTTTAAGATTCCTGGCTGTCATGTTTTGATTTAATAACATGCACATACTTGAGTCCAGGTTACCTTGTAGGGTTGCAAAGGGTTGGATACTTTCCGGTAAATTTTGAGAAATATTTTGGAAATATTCTATGGGAAGTCTGGGAATTAAATTCTTGAATTCTTCAAAAAGTTTTCTTGCAACAGTAAACCTTTTTTGTGGGATACAGAAGGCAATTGTAGGTCTTCGGGCATATTTTGGTTAAACTATCCCCAATTCAAATACTGATTGAAAAGGTGTAGATTGAAACATTAGCTTTTTACACCTAACCTTCTTACGTTCTACATTATTTCTATTTTATGCCTAGGTCCAATTTTATTGAATTGATTATTATTACATGCTGAAAATTATTTAACAAACCAAATAAGTCAAACAAAACATATTACCATATGCACATTGCAATACATTGCTCACTTTTATATTTGTTTAGCATCTTCTTTTTTAGTATTGCTTTAAATGTCCTTAACATGTTAGACATAATTTTTTCCTCATCTAAAAGATTCAATACATTTACTCCTTTTACCGTTATACATCTTTGTTTTACATTTGTTCTTATCTTTAAATTTGTAAACATGCATGTTCCCCTTAGTTTGTACTTGCTCTCTCTAATCTGAAATAGCTCCTGGATACAGTCTGGAACCATCCTATTTTTGACTTTATACATTATTGTTTTAAACTACACCAAATCTTTAAATTTCTGTATATGCAAGTTCATAAATAGTATATTTTTTGGTTCATGATATTCCACTCTGTTGATGATTCTTATTGCTCTCTTCTGTAATATAAAAATAGGGTTAGTAATTGTTTTGTATGTGTTCCCCCATATTTCCACACAATATGTAATGTATGGCAATATTAGGGAACAGTACAATATAGGCAATTAATTTATATTAAGCACATCTTTTGTTTAATATAGTATTGCTATGAACATCTATACTTTTGTTTTCACTTGTTTTGTATGTGGTTTCCAGCATAATGTGGTCTATAATAACTCCTACAAATTTGCTTTCATAGACTATTTTAACATTCTCTATTATGATTTTCACCTTGTATTCCATTTTTTATTTCCAAAAAATTCTTAAAATTTAGAGACAACTTGTTACTGTCAAACCATCATTAATATTTTCAGCAGTTCTTTCTCCACTGTATCCAAAAACTGTGCCAGATCATCACTAGAGCAAAATAAATTGGTATCATGAGAAAACAAGACATACTTCAACAAGCTTGACACCTTACAGATATCATGTATGTACAATATTAATGGCTTTGGACCAAGTACTGAACCTTGTGGAACCCCACATGTTACTTTCATTTAATCAAATGTATCATTACATATTTGTACATACTGCTGTCTGTTGTCGAGATACTGACTATGCCATGTGTGTGCTACTCTAATGCCATGTATTTCTACACTGCTAATTATTTGGTTCTTACCAAGATAAAAAAACTTAGATGTAAAAGTGTTACATAATTTATCTTGTTTTAAGAGTGAATTTCTAATTTTAAGTGTTCAACTTTACAGTATAATCTTAAATCAAGCATAAGCAATTTTAATTCAAGAATTGAGGGGTAATCAAAATAAGTGAAACTATCTGTCCATGCAACAAGATAATTACACCTGGTTTGAGTACTTTCCCCTCAGATTTAGAGTTATTATCTTGTTTTTAGACACCCATTTTTTGCTGTGAAATTTTCTCATTAATATTACATAAACTATGATATCAAAAACTTTTTTCAAATCTATAAATACTGTAAATTATTTGCTTTTAATTGCTGTTGCTATTTCCTCTACTATTTCCATTATTGCCATTGTAGTGGATCGGTTGGATCTGAAACCATATCGGTGGTCACTCAATAAGTTGTGTGTTTCAACGAAGTGGTCAAGTCTTAGTAAAAAAAGTTTTTATAATATCTTTGAAAACTTAGGTAGAAGGGAGATTGGTCTGTCATTGGTCTGTCATTTGAAAAAGACTATTTTCATTTTATTTGGAAATATGACTGTTTGGAATGATTGATTACAGATAGGTTAACGGTTTAGCTATATTCTGAAAAAACATTTTACTGTCATAAAATATATTTTGCACCTTAAAAATTGGTTGGTATGTTGTGTAAAACAAATGGTAAAATCCCCAATACAATCCAATTTCAAACCAGGTTGTTAACTACGAAATGTGAAAACGTCTGAAGCAATGTGTATCCAACACAAAAAAACATATTTAAATGGTTTTTATATTCAGTTGCATATAATTCAGTTAATTCCCATATAGTCCTGTTAATTCATATATATTCACATTAATTCCCATGAAAAGATTTCACATCTGAATATTCCACAAAACGGGCAAGCCTAGAACCATGTATACTAACAAGATGTTGAGGGCCTTTGGAAAATATAATAAAAAAATTAAAGATCCACCACCGTACTTCACAGTGGGGATGAGGTATATATGTCTATACCAAACCCACCTCTGGTGTTTTTTATCCAAAAAGCTCTACCTTGGACTTGCTTGACCATAGAACCCAGTCACACTGCAAGTTCCAGTAATGTTTGGCAAATTGTAGGTGCTTGAACTTGGGGGATATATCATTGTTACAACATGGCCTCTATGAAAGAACAGTATGTGCACTGCAGAGTAAAAAAGCAAAAACAAAAAGCAAGAAAACAAATGCACAGTTGCAGATAGAGAAGAGACAGGTGGGATGCACGTCTGTTGTCACCAACTCTAATTCCGTCAGCAGATCAGCCCTTTTCACAGAGGCATAGCCCTCCTCTCTGTCTCTTCCTTAACACTGTTCTTTTCTGTCTTTGAGTCACCAGATAGTGAATAGTTAGCATTACTGTCAAACAGAACATTAAACAGAACATAGAAACTATCCTTTACGCAGGCAGATCAGGGAACACACTTTAAAAGGATGGTCTTTGTGAAGCTCTGATGCTGGCTCATCCAATTCTCATCCAGTAGCTTTCTTCTGTAAAGAGCAAATTATAAAATAATAACAATGATGCATGCTGTAAAAACAACTCTTGGCCAAAGTCCAGACACATTTAGTCTTCTCTTCTGGAGCAAGGCAGAAACAAACAAATACTTATTGTGTTGTCTCATTTTCACACGTTTGAAGCTTTTGAAGTTGCTCATTTAAACTTCAGAATAATTATTTGGTAGGCACAAACACATTCAGAATAATTATTTGGTAGGACAAACACATTCAGAATAATTATTTGGTAGGCACAAACACATTCAGAATAATTATTTGGTAGGACAAACACATTCAGAATAATTATTTGGTAGGCACAAACACATTCAGAATAATTATTTGGTAGGCACAAACACATTCAGAATAATTATTTGGTAGGCACAAACACATTCAAAATAATTATTTGGTAGGCACAAACACATTCAAAATAATTATTTGGTAGGCACAAACACATTCAGAATAATTATTTGGTAGGCACAAACACATTCAAAATAATTATTTGGTAGGCACAAACACATTCGGAATAATTATTTGGTAGGCACAAACACATACAGTAGATCAGTAAAAGAAAATTCTCAAACTCCAGCCAATAGACACATTACAAAACCTTGGTTCTGTATTTTCTCACTTCACTGTGAAAGCACTGGCACTGAGAATGCCATCTAATGCACTGCAGACAAGCACAGCCATTATCTGACAGATTAAATTGCAAAAGGTTAAGAAATAACAAAAAGATTCTACAATGAGCAAGTATGGGGAGGTAATAGACACATTATAGCAGCAATGGTGGGGCAATGTTCATTGAAAATGTCCCTGGGAATGTCAGGCTGGTCAAGTGCACTGAAGGCAAACGCATCACAGGCCTGCTCTGCTGATGGCCATTCCCAATAATGTCATTCACATTAAATAGCCCAGCAAATGGGTGTACCAAAGGATTTTCCTTCATGACGTTCAGTGGTGGTCCCCGTAATTGACTTCCAATGTCAGGTAGACCCTTTTTCCTAGTGTAGAAAACTGTCATCATGTGTGTTGCATGTGCATCATTTTGATTAGCTACCTGTATACATTTGGTGCACCTAGTGATTGACTATAAAATTACAGTTAGCTATAAAACTATACAACATTCTCTTATAACAATTGCCACTTAAAGACTACATTTACTGACACCTGTAACTGCTCATTGTAGATCTGCCATGTTGTCCTTTTGTCTTTGCCTATTTTAGATTCAAAATATGTTTTGAATAGTTTTTTCATCAGTTTGTTGCCAGGTCTAGGTTTTTACATGTTTGCTGTTGTTATACACAGCAAAATCTGCAGTGTTAATATAATTCTCACGGGATCTGTGTTAAATTAACACTTTCGATAGTGTGACACTCTCACTGTTCTTTTACACAAGTGTATTTTTAACACTAAATTGTTGTCATTCTCTTTCATTAGGAATGCTCATTTCTAATTTGCATATTTTCCAGCATGCCTTTAAGTAAATGTAACAGACTGTTTTTACAGCTCACACACAATGACAAAATAACCCACAATGACAGTCACTGTAAGATTTATATATTGTTTTATACAAAGATGATGCAATTGTCTCTTTTATCCATGAAATTGGCATTCATTTTATTCGCTATGGGGGGTGAATTCGCAGAATTAACGCACCTGCACCGTATTAACGCACATTAATAAGCTTAATTGAAATGCTGCAAACAAATATTGCTGTCAGATATAGCTGTGAGATTGCATTTGGCAGGTAGAGAACCCAGTAGACATTTGTAATTAATGTTTCAAACAACAGAAGGCAGCACGAAAGCGCACAAATAAAACCCACCAAAATTTGTGAAGATAGATTTGAACGAAACACACTAATCTCACTAATGTTTGCAATAAATAATACCACTTACAGTTTGTATTAGATTTGAAAAGTAAACAATATTATTATTGTTTAATAATTACAGATAAAGTAATCAATTTATGAATGCACAAAGCAGAAAATATATTAAAACAATTCAGCAAAGCATTCTGGGAAATTGTGATGGTTTTGCCTAACACTTCACAGCATTAAGGTAACACTGTGACAACTAAAACTGTTTTAACACCAACACTGGGGTTTAATTGTGTTGATTTCACTCATAGGTGTTCATTTAACACCTCAGTTAACACTGGAAAGTTAACACTGGAAAATAAACACTAAACAATATGTGGTGTACCATGTTTTCTGCATTCTTTGTAGTTTAGTGGTGCCTCTAATGTATGTGCTTGGTTTAAACGTCTCTTTTTTCGGCCTGTGCTGTTGCCTTAATAATATTGTAACTGTCTATTGGTTCTGATTAATTCTGCCTAGCCCCATTTTTTTGCAGTTCTGTGTTCTGTTCTGTGTTTTGTATAACTATTATTGTAATTACGAATTGTCTTCATTTACTTGCTTGGTGAAATAAAGGCAAAAATAAATATTAAAAACATTTACATACATGTAAATGTGCCATTTGTAAAATTTTGCACAGCAAGAATGGAACTACTTTCTCTTTCAGTGACGAGGTAAAACAGTATTCCTTGATATGTAAAATATCAACGCTATACAGTGCTTTTGCAAAAAATGTGTCAGCAAAATCACAATGATGACATGATGAATTGTGTTTCCACAGTGTTGGTCAATGGGCAAATGCCAGTCCATACTGTATATGATACAAGTTACGCATTTTAGGCTGTCAATTTAAAATATCAAGAAATACAGTAGTAACAGCATTTTTAAGCTGCCGGCCAGCCAGTGATTAGCCTTTAGGATATAGCATCTCACAACTAACCAAAAAGTTACCTGATTGCAATGGCAAGGTGGACTAGTCAATAGGGCATCTGACTCGAGTGCAAACCTGAAACTTGACGTTGTATCTGTGAGAAAGACAGTTAACCCTAATTGCTCCACCTCCCGTGTTAACATCCCCCCAGGTCATTAAGGTCTTGTCAGTTGCCATGCCACGGTAGTATAGTCATGGCAGTATAATCTATAACCTGGGTGGCAGGGGACTATTTCTAGAGCCTTAGACCCAGGAACCCTCAACGCTGAACCGTCAGCTCACACTCACCCTCTTCTGCTCCTTCCAGTCACTCCGCAGGCTGCTGTCCAGCTTGCGAGCAGCCAAAGCCCACTGTGAAGCCAGACTGCGAATCCGTCTCTTCATGAAACTCAGGGACTCCTTCCCCGTGCCCACCTGCTCCAGAAGGGCTGCGATGTCTGAGCGGAATGTCGACTGAACATCGGGAAGACGAGAGAGCAACAATAAGTTTGGAGAAAACTACTTAACTGCATTAAATGCTCTGAGCGCCCAGAAAAGCCCTATACACATCCAATCATTAAACACTTCAGAAACAACACAAGCCTGAACAACCCGGCAAAGTGTACGCCACTAATATCCAGCAGCCGCACTCGGGAGTTGAGTGAAGACGTGCGTTATAAGAGTACAGCTCGCCCAGTCGGCGTCACCCCAGGGACCTGCCTACTGCTCATTAACAGGCTGCCTTGATTTCACTTCACATGTTTTTTCCAGCCTTCTTTAATCACCGGATCACACTGCAATTCCGATCGGCCTAATGCTAATCAATGATGTAAGTGCACGGGGGTGAAGAGGTTCCTGTGCACGGAACACGCAACTTGATCCCTTTCGCACACTTTTTTTATTTTTTTTATTTAACCTTTATTTAACCAGGTAAGTTGACTAAGAACAGTTTCTTATTTACAGCAACGACCTGGGAGCAATTAAGGTAAAGGGTCTTGCCCAAGGACACAACGACATTTGGCTCAGTCGGGAATCGAACTGGCAACCTTCTGACTACAAGTCTGACTCCCTACCCACTGAGCCATCTGCGCCCCACATCCACATCCACTTTGCAATTGCTTAAACCACACCCAATCAATGTGAGACGCATTACTTCCGCACAGCAAGTGAAAAAAAATCAAACATGGAACGGAAAGGAGACCCTGAGGGATGTCATAGGATTAGCCACACTCAATCCAGGCAAATAATTAGAAGCTGCACAGAGAATTCAAATAAGCAGACACCCCTGTTGTGTGTGATGTGCAGTGCTCTGGGGAAGGGCTGTAGAAAACAGGTCCTGGTGGATTGTAAACAACTACAACAGTCACGATTCAAGGCAATGAGAGAGTTACTGTATATCCAAAGCCCACTCCCATGAAGCTGTGTGTTAAGAGCTAGGGATTATGTCTGGATTCGAGTAGCACACTCTATACACACAAAAACAATGTAAACAGCTCAGCTAACCCACCTGTCTCTTGGGGAAGGGTTTATGCGTGGGCGAGCTGGTTTGGTTCCTCCAGACCAAGGGGGGGCAGAACCACTCCACCTCACTCAGGTAGATTAGGAAGGAGCAGTCTGAGCCGTCCACCCCGTAGAAGGCGTAGCAGGGGTCAGAGGTCCAGCGGGCTCGCATCCACTGTGTGGAAAGTTCATACACCTTTAGCTGGAATACTCAGCACTGTATTTCTATTGGTCAAAATAGGTCAAATGTCTGTATAATTGACTGCATTGCAGGTTTTATTGATCTGAACAGAGAGTTAGACACCTTGTTAAACCAGGCTGGGCTGATTGAAATTGATTAGAAAGCTGGAGTTAGAGGGTAATAAACAGTTTGAGAGCAAAAGGCCGGTGGAACTCAGGGATGTGGAACACCACTGTGATATTTTATGAGATGCAGACTTACATCCACCTTGCTGGGGCAGTCTGGGTAGCGGGGGTCTTTGGGCACCTCACAGTGTCCTGTTGATCCATCCCTAAATGCTACACACACCACACACACACACACACACACACACACACACACACACACACACACACACACACACACACACACACACACACACACACACACACACTCATTAACAACTGCCTATGGGTGAACTCTAAAGTGCAGACCTTAATAGGCCAATTGCTATTCTGCCAGGCGAGGAAATTATGAAGTAGCTGGCAGCCTTAAATAGGGCTTTTCAACAGGTCAAAAAAGTAGCATTAAAACTGGGCTTTATTACAAAGTCTAAGGATTCCAGTGTCTGTTATTGGAGCAAAACTCTCTTGGCAACTGGAATACAGAGAGACAGAGATGCCTGCAATGTCAATTAACAGAAAGCCTGATCATGCAAAATGCTTATAAACTTGTCTATTTGTAAAGTTGTCCATTTGCTTTCTCCATTGTAATTATATACAGTAGTTAGGCTACATCAAAGGAAAATGTGCCATTGTTTACTCTAATGAGTCAATAAAAAATGTACTACGATAGAAGTCTACATACACACATTGAATAATGATATGCCATTATTCAGATTAGACTTAAAAACTCAGAAAACCCTTCTAGATCTTAATTTTGGTGTTAAATGAACATAATCCCGCCCAAGAAAGTCCCGCAAGCGTCAGGACAGTCTCCTAAAGTTGATTCATCTGCAGGATTTACATCTCAGAGGTCAGCGTGATGCAGACATGTTGCACACCTCCTTTTTTACTCACTATTCCAGCGTGATGCAGACGTTAACTGCAAGGGTTCAGAGTGGTTAAGGTTAGGGTAAGGGTTTGGGTAAGGCTTAGATAGTGTTAACCAGCGTGGCTATTACATGCTTAGGCAAGGCGAACCAGCATGTGTATTACACACTTGGGCGAGGCAAATTGTATGTATTATGCGCTTGGCCGTAATACACACAATTAATTCTTAATTCTCTTCGGAAATAACAATGTAGGATTTTTTAAATGCAAGCTTGATACTATATACCAACACAAGTTAGTGTTTTTTTTCACCAGTTAGACTGGACTATTCAGACAAGAAAAAAATCACAAACTGTATAGGCCAGTTTGAATATACGTTCAGTTTTTTGTGTATGCACATTAATGTGGTTACTCCACTTTGGCAATGCTTGTTATTTTAAATCAGCACTTTGGGTGTTTAACATTTGTGTTGGGTGTTTAACATTTGTAACACAATGGAGGTCTGGGCGAGGAGAGAGTACGTGTCACCTTTCTACAAAAATGATGCACGCTTTGTAAAGGTGCGCGCAATACTGATTTCTGTGTGATGTACATGGGTGCGCATTAAAATCGGGTATGTGCTTCATGCGCAAAAATACGGTAAATAAACTTGACTAGAGTGGGCTGCCATCAGTCAGGATGAGGCCCAGAAGGTAACTGACAGGAGGGTCAACACTGCAAATATTTACTCTTTGCAAAAACTGAATGTAATTTTTAATAAAAGCTTTTGACACTTATGGAATGCTTGTAATTACACTTCAGTATATGATAGTAACTACTGACGAAAAGATCTAAGAACACAAAAGCAGCAAACTTTTTGGAGACCAATACGTGTTCCATTCTCAAAACTTTTGACCACGACTGTAGTCTTCTCTTCAAAGTCAAGTCAACATGTGGATTACCTTAACATTAGTACTCTGGTGGGTTCTATTATAAATTGTGTTCAATCTTTTAAAAGACATAGTACTGATTTGTTGAGGAAGCCTGAAGTCTGTAATTGATTATGGGGATCTGTTGTATATGCATGGATCACTCTCATGGTGAGGCCCTTGGATGTGGTTTATCATTCTGCTCTGTGTTTTATAACATGTGCTACATATCACACATATCCCTGCATTTTGTACACAGATGGGACTCCTTGGTAGGGCTGGGCGATATGGTCAAAAAGTGATATCACAATATAAAATAGATATTTTTTCGATACGATATGCCTAACGATATATTGAAAGGACCTGCTGTGACTTGATTAAATCAAAGTGTATAGTCTGCTGTATAAATAAATAAAAACAATACATACAAAAAATATTGATTGACCTTGTTATATTTCTGTTCAGAAGTTTCAGGTAAAACTGAACTACAAGCAATATGAAATACTCC
>JACXGM010014621.1:9608-22055 GCA_016801145.1 Umbra pygmaea | reverse complement strand
CCATGATAGATACATACGGGGCCATTGTTTGAGCTTTTAGAGGCGCGCTAATGGAGGGCGGAGTATGTGCTGATTGCGTAATGGGTATCGGGTTTGATAAATACCACGCTAAATGAGGAAGCATAGCGTGCGCAATTACCGAACTCGCATAAACAGACGCAGCGCAAACTGCACTTGTGTTAGTAAATCAGGCCCATTGAGTTAGAGGGTTGTGGAATAGGGAAGCCATTAGACACATTGAGTTAGAGGGATGTGGAATAGGGAAGCCATTAGACACATTGAGTTAGAGGGATGTGGAATAGGGAAGCCATTAGACACATTGAGTTAGAGGGATGTGGAATAGGGAAGCCATTAGACACATTGAGTTAGAGGGATGTGGAATAGGGAAGCCATTAGATACATTGAGTTAGAGGGTTGTGGAATAGGGAAGCCATTAGACACATTAAGTTAAAGGGATGTGGAATAGGGAAGCCTTTAGACACATTAAGTTAGAGGGATGTGGAATAGGGAAGCCATTAGACACATTGAGTTAGAGGGATGTGGAATAGGGAAGCATTTAGACACATTGAGTTAGTTTTCATTCAATTAAAGGTGGTTTGTATCTTTTTATTTCAGCGCGTCGTCATTTTGAGTTCATCTGAAAGTAGTCAACCTCAAACTTTTTGTTTCACCATGTTCTTCCTCTTTCTTTTTTGTCTGTGCATTCTCTCACCTAATTTTTCTCTCCTCTAATCTCTCTATCTTTAGCATTCTGTCGCCAAGATGAAATTGAGTCAAAGCTTCTAAGGATTGAGGGTCTGATTACCTCTCTAGGAAAGTATGTGTATTCTGGTAGGTAACATATTTGGTATTCCAGATACTTCTGTCTTTATTAAATAACGTGATTCGGCAACCAGTTGGTTTCAAAAGGAAGGGATTGTTTGATCTTCCAGATGACATTAAGTTTGTAAAAAAAGAAACATCCTCTCACTTTCAACTGCTGTCATTTTTCGGAAAAATGTACATGTGAAAGTATTTGTATACTAAAAAAGATTCAACAACTAAGACATAAACTGAACAACTTCTACAGGAATGTGACTGACAAAAATGGAATAAGGTATCCCTGAACAAGGGGGGGGGGGGTCAAAATGAAAAATAACAATCAGTTTCTGTTGTGGCCACCAGACGTAATCCCGGACATGCACAATGGGCTTGAGATCCGGGCTCTTCGTGGCCATGGCAGAACACTGACATTCCTGTCTTGCAGGAAATCACACATAGAACGAGCAGTATGGTTGGTGGGATTGTCATGCTGGAGGGTCATGTCAGGATGAGCCTGCAGGAAGGTTACCACATACTTACGGTGGCCGATTAGGAAAATATACAATGCACTGAGAAGGTGTTTTTAGTGACTATGATGTCCGAAAAATGACAGGCACAAAGATATTGAGATGCTTAGGGGTCTGGAGTGTCCCTTTAAAAATTTTCCAAAAGAGGGATTGAGTTGACAAATGGGTTTCGGCCACTGACCATTCGGTTCAGAGAATTGGGTTGTGTTTTAGCTATTGTTATTCATTTTTATTGCAAAATGTGTTTACCATGGACACTGTGTTGGCCATTTTGTATGTAGTGTCTAATGAATGTTCAGTAGTATTTATTTTCTGTTTGTGTGTCTGATCTGAAAGAATTGTTTGATTTTGAGCATGAATGTTTTTGAGACAATGAATGAGACTTCAGATTAAATGGTTTTGAGACTTGAATTGTTTGATTTTGCAGAATCAGGGGTTTTGTAAATCTAGTTTGAGGATTTGATTTTGTCTTTACAGTTTTGAGAAAATGGGTGAAGGTTTCAAGAAATGTTTCTTAGCAATCGAGAAAAACTCTATTTAATGAAAAGATAGATTACTATGCTTAAAAAATGGAACCTAAATGGTATTTGTCCGGTCCACCTGCAGGGCCCAAATTAGTGTCACCCCTGTTGCTCCACTTCCGAGCGAGGAACACAGAGAGCTACGCCCTGGTTCACACAACTCACCCCATGGATCTGACCTCCTTCACCATCTGCATACATGTGAAAACCCGTCCTGGAGGGGTCCAAACCATCCTCTCATACGCCACCCAGACAAATGACAATGAACTCATGATCTCCATAGGATTTGAGGTGGGTGACAGATACATTTATAGGTATTTATATACTGAATTTAAATTTAAATTTATACATATGTATATACTGAATTTAAATATACATTTATACATATGTATATACTGTATTTAAATATACATTTATAGATATATACAGTCATATGCAAAAATTTAGGCACCTCTGACAATTTCCATGATTTTCATTTATAAATAATTGGGTGTTTGGATTGTCAATTTTGTTTCGATCTATCAAAAAACTGAAGGACACAGTAGATTTCAGTAGTGAAATGAGGTTAATTGAATTTTGCGCCTTTAACCCAATCAACCTCATTTCTCTACTGAAATATATATAACTGTGTCCTTCAGTTATTTGATAGATGAAAATGAAATTGCTGATTCCATATATTATATATGGAAACTGTCAGGAATGCCTAAACCTTTGCATACCACTGTATATACTGTATTTAAATATACATTTATAGATAGATATTTTTGATTTCCATTGCTTTGTCTTGTTGGTTTGGTTTCCTTCAGTTGTCCCAGATTTCCTGAGGACATAATATCTAATAATAATATGTAATACGAGCAGCTTCTATCAGCTATGTTCTGGTAAAGTCCCAGTGTTTGTTTGTGTGCGTGAATTAATTGGTTTTCTGCATAAATTGGTCATACATTTTGATCTGATCTTCAACAACAATAAAAAAATACAGTCTGTCGAAATTAGTAACACACAAACAATTATATGTTTCCATGTTTTTATGGAACACACCATGTCAACTTTCACAGTGCAGGGGGGAAAATAATGTAAACCCTCATATTTAATGACTGGTTGACTCTCCTTTGGTAGCAAACAACTCAACCAGGAAAAACCTCAACCAGGTCTGAAGGAATTTAAGACCAATCCTCTTTACAAATCTGATTTATTTAATCAGTATTCTTAGGATGTCTGGAGTGAATCGCTCTCTTGATGTCATGCCACAGCATTTTAATTGGGTTGAGGTCAGGATACCTCTGGAAATTTATTTTCTTTAGTTGAAGCCATTCTGTTATGGATTTAATTCTATGCTTTGTGTTGTTTTACTGTTGCATAACCAACTTCTGTGGAGTTTCAATTGGCAGACAGATGGCCTTTCATGTCCTGCAAATGTCTGGATAAACTTGGGAATTCATTGTTCTGTTGATGATAGTGAGCTGTTCAGTCCCGAGGAAGCAAAGCAGCCCCAAAACATGATTCCCCTTCCACTATACTTTACAGATGGGTTGTTGTTTGTTTGTGTGCTGTGACATTCTTTCTCCACACATAGTGTTGTTTTCCTTCCAAACAAATGCATCTCGTTTTCATCTGTCCATACAATATATTCCCAGTAGTGCTATGGAAAATCCAGGTTCTCTTTTGCAAACTGCAGAAATGCAGCAATGTTTTTTAATTATTAGGGTTTTACTATATGCTTGTTTATTGATTTACAAATCGAAGACTAATCACTAGAGTTGCTATCATGTTCTAGATATTTCTACAAGTCCTTTGAAGGACGGCCATTCCTAGGGATATTTTTAAGAGTGCTGAACCGCCTCCAATTATAGAAAATGTGTCTTACAGTGGACTAATGAACATCAGTGCTATGCACTTAGGCACCCTAGATATTGTTTGACTGAAATCTAGTTGTAATATTTCAGTTTTTTGTGTTTTGCATTTGTGTGTCAGTAGAAAGAGCAGTGTATTTATTTCCAAACATTCATTTGCCCAAAAAATGCTAAAGAGGATTATTCATACTTTTGTTAAAGAAAGTAACATTCTGTAATGAATCAACAGAGACACAGTGATAACAATGATAACACGGTGACACAATGATAACAAACAGGCATGCTAATGATCAATGACATAATGAAACCAACCTGATGAACTGAAACAGAAATGGGTGTAGAAGGAATTAAACTGGGTGAAGGACAATCAAACTAAAAGGTGAAGGTGTGACACTTTACATTTTTGTTTTGTTATTTCAGTAAATTTTTACTGTTTTCTGCTTTTGAAATATATGTAGTTTTGCTTTTGAATTATATTTAGTTTAGTTTCAAAGTACAGGTTACTCATTCGTGCCTAAGAACAAGTATTTTTCATATTTCAAATATCTTTCAGCTTTATATCTCTGGTATGTTACACGTGTTTCCCTCCAGGTGGGTCTGTGGATCGGCAATCAGTATGTCAACTTTCCCAACAACTTCCGATCACAGGAGTGGGCCAACTACTGCATCACCTGGTCTTCACACTCCGGGGGGGCTGAACTGGTGATCAACGGGTTAGCTGGGCAGGAACAGTACCTCCAGGGGGGCTACACGGTCAGGCAAGGTGGGGTCTTCCTCCTGGGAAAAGACCAGGATGGCTTCATCGGGATCTCTGACGGTGATGCGTTTGTGGGACAGATGACCGATGTCAATGTGTGGGACTACGTGTTGACCACGGCAGAGATCAAGGAACAGAGGTCCTGTGAGAACACTGGTACTCTGAAGGGAAATGTGTTGAGCTGGGGGGTCACCCCTTTGAGTCTCTACGGGGGCGTAGAGCTGGGGGCAGAAAACCGGTGTTTTGAAATCTAGATCCTAATTTCGGGTCCGTTTTTAATTTCCATAATAATTGTTTGAGTTTCATGGAGTGGAAGCTGAACCTCGATATTCAGTTTGGCTTTCATAACTAGCTAAATATTTTGAAAAGAACGTAAAAAGTATTTGATCTCATTGGAAAAATAACTGCATGTAAATTTTTTAATTAAAATAAAACTAAGCGCTAGTGTCTTGATAAGAAGAAGAATGCAAGGAGGCTCCTTGGACATGCAGTTA
Source organism: Umbra pygmaea (assembly GCA_016801145.1). Classification (NCBI taxonomy): domain Eukaryota; kingdom Metazoa; phylum Chordata; class Actinopteri; order Esociformes; family Umbridae; genus Umbra; species Umbra pygmaea. The sequence goes on along the minus strand of JACXGM010014621.1, from coordinate 17,102 downwards.
TTTTGGTGTTGTTAACAGAATGTTTTTATATTTGAATTTGCTCAGGCCAAAAATAATCTAGACCAAATTGCTATTTAATACAGGGTTTTTATATAAGAATTACTTCAGGATTTACCAACTAGCTTAAACCTTTTATAAGTGAAATATTCCCATTATTTATTGAAATAATGAAACATATATCACATTTCTTACTACCAAACATGTTGGCACCTTGCCTGGCAATCATGCCTATCTTTTCTTTGCAGTACCACAAACCGATCTAGGGTTACTATCTTAGGCTCCTAGCAACTTGTTTGAATAAGGACCCTAGTATGACATGCAGTGGATCCCCAATATCAACCACACATATTGCTGTGATATACTGGAAACATCAAGTCTGTTACTGCTGCTTTACCTCTGTTAAACATTGAAAAGTATTTGAGACATATCCGTTATTGTTTGTTTTAAATGGAAAGTGTAAAATGTACTGAAAATCTCTGAAAGAATGTGTGGCCATCCATTATATTCATATCTTTGTATCCTCAATAAAGTTCTATATTAAGCTTGCTGTATGTTTATTATATCATTAGTACTTTGAGTCAGGAACAGACATGAATCGTTAGACAGGCTTCAAAGTCAGTGAAATACCAGACACACTCAGACGTCAATGACATCACATAAAAGCCCACAGATTAAACGTGTTCATTTGTTTTATGGCAGCCATTACAGATGAGGAAGAGGCGGTGATGCTGGTTACTGTCATGCAATTATGCCGACCAGAGACAGAAGATCCATTCTAAATCAGAAGATCGCTGATCACAAAAATACAGCTCTAATATGCTGCACTGATGTCTGCTGAGGTCACCTTGAGATCAAAAGTTGAATTACAGCGCCACCTGCTGTTCTCTCCCCGTCAGTGAAAGTATATAAAGGAGAGACTTTTTAAGTGTTCAGTCAATTGGGCAGGAGACAGGCCCAGTGCAAGGTTGGCAAAAGACGTGACCCCCCCAGTTAACACTCTTTAAAAAAAATTGCCGTGGCATCAGTATTTTTGCTATGGCGCAGCGTCAAGCAACGCAACGGAAACACTGCTGCACAAACCCTGTATCCATGCATCTGTCTTGCTGAATTCGAGGCAGCATCCATTGAATCTAATGATTAACTAAAAGGTCATATATAATCAATCATTAAAATGAATACACTTAATTCCAAAATTGCTATTTGAAATGACAATAAGAGAACACATTTTTCGATCCCCTGCTGATTTTGTAAGGTTGCCCACTGACAAAGAAATGATCAGTTGCTAATTTTAATGGTAGGTTTTTTTGAACAGTGAGAGACAGAGTAAACAAGTTATTCATTGATTTGCATTACAATGTGTGAAACAAGCTCTGCCAATATGGATTACATAGCCTTATTCCTCATGTTGTACATGCATTTACCATAATAAACAAAAAATATATTACAATTTTATTTTTTTGGGATATAATGTGACATAATACATGAAAGTCAATGTATCAGACTATTGGATTTCATTTTGTAGCCAAGAGTCTTCTGAATTCAAAACTTTGAGGCACTTCACTGTACAGGCCAAAGTATAAGTTACATACAGATACATTTTTATTTTAGCTACTTTTCCATAATATCCTGTGAGTGATCAGGCCCTGAAAATTTCCACCTAGAAAACATACCCAAATTAAACCACTTGTTATATTGGACCTGAAGTAAACAGATATATATATATATATATATACACACACTCACCTAAAGGATTATTAGGAACACACGTTAAATTTCTCCTTAATGCAATGATCTACTCAACCAATGACATGGCAGTTGCTTCAATGCATTTAGGGGTGTGGTCCTGGTCAAGACAAACTCCTGAACTCCAAACTGAATGTCAGAATGGGAAAGAAAGGTGATTTAAGCAATTTTGAGTGTGGAATGGTTGTTGGTGCCAGACAGGCCGGTCTGAGTATTTTACAATCTGCCCAGTTGCTGGGATTTTCATGCACAACCATTTCTAGGCTTTACAAAGAATGATGTGAAATAGGGAAAAACATCCAGTATGCGGCAGTCCTGTGGGCGAAAAATGCCTTGTTGATGCTAGAGGTCAAAGTAGAATGGGCCGACTGCTTCAAGCTAATAGAAGGGCAACTTTGACTGAAATAACCACTCGTTACAACCGAGGTATGCAGCCAAGCATTTGTGAAGCCACAACACGCACAACCTTGAGGCGGATGGGCAACAACAGCAGAAGACCCCACCGGGTACCACTCATCTCCACTACAAATAGGAAAAAGAGGCTACAATTTGCAAGAGCTCACCAAAATTGGACAGTTGAACACTGGAAAAATTTTGCCTGGTCTGATGAGTCTCGATTTCTGTTGAGACATTCAGATGGTAGAGTCAGAATTTGGCGTAAACAAAATGAGAACATGGATCCATCATGCCTTGTTACCACTGTGCAGGCTGGTGGGGGTGGTGTAATTGTGTAGGGGATGTTTTCTTGGCACACTTTAGGCCCCTTAGTGGCAATTGGGCATCGTTTAAATGACACAGCCTACCTGAGCATTGTTTCTGACCCTGTCCATCCCTTTATGGCCACCATGTACCCATCCTCTGACGGCTACTTCCAGCAGGATAATGCACCATGTCACAAAGCTCGAATCATTTCAAATTTGTTTCTTGAACATGACAATGAGTTCACTGTACTAAAATGGCCCCTACAGTCACCAGATCTCAACCCAATAGAGCATCTTTGGGATGTGGTGGAACGGGAGCTTCGTGCCCTAGATGTGCATCCCACAATTCTTCATCAACTGCAAGATGCTATCCTATCAATATGGGCCAACATTTCTAAAGAATGCTTTCAGCACCTTGTTTAATCAATGCCACATAGAATTAAGGTAGTTCTGAAGGCGAAAGGGGGTCAAACACAGTATTAGTATTTATTTAGAATGACCAATCAGCTTTCTGCAAACATCTAGATAGCCTGGGGATTATGAATCAGATAGAATCCAGAAGCTAGAACACTGACTTGAAGGTCGAAAGTCCGTAAATAGCTGGTGTGACTATTTGTAAAGGAAGCAGTTTGCAGTAAAGTTGGATTGAGTTTTTGATCGTATTCACATAACAAATGGATTATACCAACGAAAACAACGCTCCATTTCATTGCTGGGACCCTTTGGATGACGACTCAGAGAAACATAGCTGACTGTCAGTGGGCAGTTCAGTGACATTTAGGCGTAGACTGGCATTCTGCTAGCAACACTAAAAGTGATGTTATATGTCCATTATAATGGTAAGTCCTTCAAAATAAAAGCCTGAAGGTCACAGCATATAAAAGTGTATAATTCCTTAGTAAGGTTAGTGAACTCTAAACAAAGGCTGAGCTACTCTCACCTAAAGGATTATTAGGAACACCCGTTCAATTTCTCATTAATGCAAATATCTAATCAACCAATCACATGGCAGTTGCTTCAATGCATTTAGGGGTGTGGTCCTGGTCAAGACAATCTCCTGAACTCCATACTAAATGTCAAAATGGAAAAAAAGGTGATTTAAGCAATTTTGAGCATGGCATGGTTGTTGGTGCCAGACGGGCCGGACTGAGTATTTCACAATCTGCTCAGTTACTGGGATTTTCATGCACAACCATTTCTAGGGTTTACAAAGAATGATGTGAAAAGGGAAAAACATCCAGTATGCGGCAGTCCTGTGGGCGAAAATGCCTTGTTGATGCTAGAGGTCAGAGGAGAATGGGCCGACTGCTTCAAGCTGATAGAAGGGCAACTTTGACTGAAATAACCACTCGTTACAACCGAGGTATGCAGCAAAGCATTTGTGAAGCCATAACACGCACAACCTTGAGGCGGATGGGCTACAACAGCAGAAGATCCCACCGGGTACCACTCATCTCCACTACAAATAGGAAAAAGAGGCTACAATTTGCAAGAGCACACCAAAACTGTACAGTTGAAGACTGGAAAAATTTTGCCTGGTCTGATGAGTCTCGATTTCTGTTGAGACATTCAGATGGTAGAGTCAGAATTTGGCGTAAACAAAATGAGAACATGGATCCATCATGCCTTGTTACCACTGTGCTGGGTGGTGGTGGTGGTTTGGGCAATGTTTTCTTGGCACACTTTAGGCCCCTTAGTGCCAATTGGGTATCGTTTAAATGCCACGGCCTACCTGCGCATTGTTTCTGACCATTTCCATCCCTTTATGGCCACCATGTACCCATCCTCTGACGGCTACTTCCAGCAGGATAATGCACCATGTCACAAAGCTCGAATCATTTCAAATTTGTTTCTTGAACATGACAATGAGTTCACTGTACTAAAATGGCCCCCACAGTCACCAGATCTCAACACAATAGAGGTTCTTTGGGATGCGGTGGAACGGGAGACTCGTGCCCTGGTTGTGCATTCCACAAATCTCCATCAACTGCAAGCTATCCTATCAATATGGGCCAACAGTTCTAAAGAATGCTTTCAGCACCTTGTTCAATCAATACCACGTAGAATTAAGGCAGTTCGGAAGGCGAAAGGGGGTCAAACACAGTATTAGTATGGTGTTCCTAATAATCCTTTAGGTGAGTGTATTTACTTACAGTATACTGTGGTACAGTATATACTATGTCATACAGTAATTGCTGTCAACATTTAAATACTGTACTATAATGTCAAAATAAGGTAATTACCTGTTCTCTTCTCTAATACTTCAGATTATGGTGGACACAGTGAATCTACTGATGTTTGGTTGAACCCTTTGTCCAGCCTCCCTCATGCTCATATTATGGACGAGAACATGGTCAATCACAGTAGCTCTGATTTCATCAGATTTTACTGTTCTTTGTCTTCGCTGACCACCTCGACCTCCTTGACCTCCTCTCACAGGAACTCTTCCTCTCAGATTTCTATCCATTGTAGGGCCTCACAAACCAGTGCTCTCTGAACTGGCTTACTGTATATGTTCCCTCACATCATTAGCCACAAATGTGATCAATTTTGAGTTGTTGTGTTCAAGTGGTGACACCTGTGCTTTAATTGTGTTTGACTTTTGTGACCTGTGCTCACCATTATGCAGCTCAGGTGAATCACAATGAAAATGTGTTGGCAAGTTGTGTCTAAACAGGTGAAAAGTGCTTATGGTTTTGCCAAAAGACTGATTGATTCAATCAGTGGGTTCAGGCAACTGAGCATTTGGTTCAGACAATAGGGTTTAGTGTTTTAGCAATCGGAAAAAACTGTAGTTGCTAGCGAGCTAATCGCTTTTTGTGTTGCTGGCAGAATGCCAAACCGTTCCATGGAGGGCCTAGTGTATGCTGGTCTTTGCTTTTACCTTGTACAAGGCTGATGGAGTAGCTCACTAATTGGTTAGGATCTCCCCTCACCTGGCAGTCTAGGTCCTAATTATGCTCTAATTGAAGGGAAAGACCAAAAACCAGCATACACTAGGCCCTCCATGGAAGGGTTTGGAGACCCCTGGAATGCATGGCACGCCACTGCTCACTGTAAGTTAATATTTATTGGTCAGACGTGGATGTATTAGCTGAGTTACAATAACAAATGGGTTTGTTTACAATAGGCTAACCTCAGCGCTAACCTCACATTATCACATGTTTTTTTATTCTTGTCATAGCGATTGTAAATCTGTTGTAAAAAATGTCTAAGTTTGTGAGATTTTAAGCTTTCTATACATATAAGACATGTCTATATACAGTAAAAGTAACATTTCTGTGAAAAGTTGTTTTGACCTAAAACCGCTTTTAGAACCCTGGGTGTTCCGCCGGTGGAACACTGCTCCCTAACAGGAACTGTAAAGCATCTTAGGTCTGCCATTGACCATCGTGATGCCCCCCAGCTTCTGGCGCACTAGGCGGTTGTCTAGCCTATATGGTCACACCGGCCCTGGCAGGAGAGACTATTTTTTGCACACAAGAGCATGATATATGCTATACAAAATAATTTTACATTAAAAAAAACACACACAGTGATTGACAAAATACACACTTTATTTTCTAAGAGGACCATAATGTGGTAAATTTAAATGCTGGGCTCCATTGATTGGCCACAGAAAGTGAAAACATAATTTTCTGCAAAACATATTTTGGTTAGTGTGGACTTACACCAGATTGTGATCTGGTAGTGATCTGATAGTGATCTGCTGCTGGTGTATCTAATTTATTACTTACGGATTTAAAAGGTTTGGTTAAATAATATATTTTCATCTGCAGGGAAGCTACTGCAAGTACCCCTCCACACACACATACTGGTATGTTTAGGTCGTGAAAACTGAAAAATTTCGCCTAAAAATCCATGTTCCCTGTTACCCCTAACCTTAACCATTCAAGGTCTAAAAGGTTTTAGGTCTGGCACATAGCTGACTTTTTGGCCTCTAGAAAGGTCATATTTTGACCTACAGTGAAGAGCCTTATGGTTCTGGACTCAGCAGACCCATGGCTACAACATGTATAAATGAAATCCAACATCCTGGGTCATTGAATTTTATGTTTTATTCAATATTTATCTAAGAAAACTAAAGAAAGTATGTATATTTTGTTGTTTTTATGTGTAAAAAGCATGCCGACTATAATGAATAAGGATTTTATTACTTATTGTCAAGCCCCCAGGACTCCTGGACCAGTGTGCAAAGTTTGGAGGCCATACAAACAACTCAACATCAAAATGCTATACTCATTTCTCACTATATTTCTATACGTTTTTGAAATCCCAGCTATTTTTCACTTTTTAAAAGTGTTGGTGTTATGCAGGATGATGTCCTCCATCATTGCAGAGTTGTTATTTTGTCATTTTCACCTCCTACTTCCTGTCTGTAATGTGTTTAGTAAAATAGGCAACCGTATAAAAAACATGACCGACTTTGAGGCACCATAGCTTCGGCTGTGTTTATCCCACAGGAATGAGCCACCACTCATTATTTTCGTCTGATCTTCCCCTTTCCAATGGCGCTTTAGTTGCTAGCATGTAGGGTTCGCGTTTTCCCATCAGAGCGTCAATGGACTTTGAAGGGTTTTAACCTCATTAACCTAACATAGTGCCTAAATTTAACATTGTAATAATGCCTAACCCTTACCTTAATATGTAATGCCTAAACCTAATAGTAACCCTATGCCCAATAGTACGTTTTCCCTAAACCTAACCCCTGAGCCATAAATCGCAATTCCCCTCATGGGGCCATCCCCACAAGGTACAATTTGTCCCCACAAGGTACAATTTGTCCCCACAAGGTCTAATATTACGCCTTTTTGTCAGGTTTATTCATAGCTGTGGGGCCATTGACAAACTTTCAGAGCCCCACAATAATACAAAAACAAAGCGCACACACGCACACAAACACACCAAGTCACCCACCCGCACACAGAAACTAAGTTCGAAGATGCGAGAGAGCAGCTACGGTAGTTAACGGAGCACAACAGGTGACACCAAAGCCACAAAACGCAACTAATCGGCACAGTTAGTTGGATTTTCTGTTTGTGACATTGCA
>JACXGM010014620.1:0-13627 GCA_016801145.1 Umbra pygmaea | reverse complement strand
CTGTAATCCAAGACATCGCAAATAAAAGCCATTTATCTCAAAACAAGGTTGGTGCCCCATGTACTTTTGGCGTCTATATGAGCATATACAATCGCTTAGTCATGTCATAGCTGATTTTAACTCTACTATCGACGGTTACAATTTTATGGCTTATATTCAAATTGTCAATGGAGAAAATGTATTGTATTCTTACTTCCGGAGTCGGCTGTGGGCGGGACTGTTGAGATCTATGTGGAGACATTAGACATTGTGGAGACATTTTGTCCTGACCAATAAGAGCCCCAGAAAGAGAGGAACTTGCGTTGTCATTACAAAATATAGCAGCACATCAGGTTTAAATGGATCAGTTAGCCAGAGTTGACATCAGGTCTTTGGCAGCAAATAATAGAAGTGACATGGGAAAATAGTCTACTGTAATGAGAAAAATTCAGTGGGAACAACATACTAAGAACTTATTGGATTCTGATGAAAAGTGTCATTGCAGAAGCTAAGAGAAACATTAATAAGTGAGGACATGACAAACTCAAAAATGAAGGGTTTCATTCAGGTTTTGCTAGTTGCCCCACTAAAGGTCATTTGCTTTACATAGGGGGAATCCAATAAAATGCAAATGTATTATTTAAAAATCATACAATGTGATTTTCTTAATTTTTGTTTTGGATTCCATCGCTCACAGTTGAAGGGTACCTATGATATTAATTGCAGACCTCTACATGCTTTGTAAGTAGGAAAACCTGCAAAATTGGCAGTGTATCAAATACTTGTTCTCCACACTGTATATAGTGAAAAGGCCATGTCTTCCAAATCTCCATTCATTGAATGCTTTGTGAAAATACCTGAACAAATATTTGCATTCATCTTGGCACTGAGAGGAACCTATACTGTTCACAGAATTTTTTAGAGAATATTTTTAAAAACTTTCTTCCAGTCACTCCTATTTGGTCTGACCTTACTGGAGACTTAAAGAGATTTTCATCAACATATTCAAGAGTACTGCCAAGCAATAAAAGCACAGCTATCAGCGAAGTAATCTTCAAAAACACAAAACCTTTGTATTTAGGTGCGAAACAACAATGTGTTGATGAATTTATTGCTAAACTGCTTCAACAACACATGTCCCACCATGAGCTCTTTAAACCCCTCCAATCTGGTTTCAGAATCCACCATAACACTGAGACTGCCCTCATTAAAATCACTAATGACCTCCTGCTTGCTGCTGACAATGGCCTCATCACCATCCTCATCCTCCTTGACCTTTCTGCAGCTTTTGATACAGTTTCCCATACCATCCTTCTCCACCACCTCTCTGAGCTCATCGGCCTCAATGGCACAGCACTGTCCTGGTTCCGGTCCTTCCTCACAGACCGGAAAAAATTCATCACCCTAAATGGCTCAAACTCTGATCCAGCACCCGCCAACCATGGTGTGCCCCAGGGCTCTGTGCTTGGTCCTCTGCTTTTTACCATTTACATACTACCCATAGGTCATATTCTCCGTAAACATGGACTCAACTTCCACTGCTACGCTGATGATACTCAACTCTATATCAGCACAAACCCCTCATCCTAGCTCCCACCCACACAACTTGTCAACTGCCTGCAGGAACTCAAATCATGGATGACCACAAACCTACTCAAAATCAACAGTAATAAGACAGAACTCATGGTGGTGGCCCCTGCACCACTGCTCAGGAAAGTTGGAGACCTGGCCCTGGTTGTGGATAGCTGCTCCATTTCTCCATCTTCTGAGGTGCGCAACCTGGGTGTCAATATGGACTCCACTCTCTCCTTCCGGACCCACATCAACAACATCACCAAATCTGCCTTTTACCACCTCAGAAACATCTCACGACTCCGGCCTTCACTCACACATTCAGTAACTGAGACGCTTACCCATGCCTTTATCACCTCCCGTCTGGATTACTGTAATGGGGTCTTGTCTGGACTGCCCACCAAGGCCCTTAGCAGACTCCATTATGTCCAGAACTCTGCTTCCAGGTTTCTAACCCACACAAAGCCCTGGGAGCATATCACTCCCATCCTCCAACAGCTCTACTGGCTGCCAGTCAAGTCACGTATTACTTACAAGATCCTTCTGCTCACCTACAAATCTCTTCATGGACTCTCACCAAAATACCTCACTGATCTCCTCCACCCCTACACTCAGTCACGTTCTCTGCGGTCCTCTGACAAGGACCTGCTGGCCACCCCCCATACCAGGTTGCAGACTTTTGAAGACAGGGCTTTTTATGCCAATGTTCCCAAACTCTGGAACAGTCTAACACTCCATGTCCGCTCTCCCCCATCCCTGTCCATGTTCAAAATGCACCTCAAAACTTCCATGGGCATAGAACTGCCCTCCGGGCTGGAAACTGGCCTGAGCGGAGGAGGTTGTCCAAACCAATTGCCAGGTTCACCATTGCGTCAAAACACATCGTGGTATCCCGACAAGCCATCTCCCTTCGGATATCCTCCCGCAGGCCGCACCAGAAGTTATCAATGAGGGCCTGGTCGTTCCACCCAGAGCCAGCCGCCAGGGTATGGAATTCCAAGGCGTACTCATGAGTGGTTCTGCACCCCTGTTACAGTGGTTCATGGGTTCCCATCTCTCCCCCAGACTGCGTTCGCTCACTCCAACATGCATCCGGAGAAACAGGATATCAGGGCCGACACCTTGTCCAAACCGGAGGTGCAAGGGGCCGACGTGTTGAAATTACAGTCCCAGTAAGTAACCCTGGCACAGAGAAGCAGTCCCGTCATAATCTTTGGGCCAGACGGACATAAGCACGAGCGAGGTGGTCACTGGGATCTTCAGGGGGAGCCACTGGTGGAGTAGGTGCAGCTGGGGCAGGTCCGTCCGGCATGCCGTTCCATCCGTATTATACTGTGTACCACCTGGTCCATGGCGACGGCCAGGCAATCCAACTGGATGGAGGTTGGCGATCTGCTGACTCCATTGTTAAGGTGGATTATCCTGTCATGTTACTTTGATGTAAAAGAGGACACAGATGAAGGCTATAATCAATCTTTACTAGATAAAGATTCAGACTTGAAACCCCAGTCTTTGAATACAAAGTAAAATGTGGCAAGCTAAGGCCACAAACACTCCAAATAGTCTTTAAATAGGAGTAAAGGAAATATAATGGTAGCCTCTGTACAAACGCAGACTTTCTTGAACATTAGGGGCCCTATTTTAACGATCTGAAACGCAAGTATCAAACGCGAAACGCAAGTTACATTGTGGGAGTGTACTGGGCGCTGATGCTATTTTACCGGCGGGATAAATGCCAAAATCATCATTATTAAAACAATAAATGACCTGAAATATTTCAGTTGGTGTGCAATGAATCTAAAATATATGAAAGTTAAATGTTTATCATTACATTATGGAAAATAATGAACTTTATCACAATATGCTAATTTCTTGAGAAGGACCTGTATATCATAAATGGGCCTCTAAAAAATGCTCAATGTAGTGAGTGACAACGTTGCCTAATATGTCTCTGAGCAGTGTTTACCTTTCTTTTTTCTTCAGTCTCCCGAGTCCTGATGTAACCTTTCGTAGTTCATCCATCGCCGAGGGCAGTTTAAAGTTACTCGATGGCGAAAATTGTAACTGTAAATAATTCTGCATTGTAATGTAATACATTGTTAGGCTATTATTATTAACAGACATCTATAAACCCTTCCCATATTGTAGCCTAAAAACACATTCATTTTGCATTCAGCTCCCACACTTTTTTGCCTTTTTGTTTCACAAGGGAACTTTGTTTGCCGCTTCCCGGTCTTTCATTGCAGCCAAACGCGCAACATTTGGGCATTTTTTCAGAGATTTTATATCATTTTTTAAGTAATTTATAAAATACTTCCACTATTTCCTGAACAATGTCAATGGGAATTAGATGAATGTTGGTAACGAAACACGTGACCACCTCGCAACCAATCGCATAACGGGATAGCTCAGAACAGTCGATTCCCTAGTTGGCCAAACTCTCTATATATATACACACGTCTCTGTTCCATGCTGACACTATACATGCTTTCCCCCAAACATCTGTTTAAGATATGTGGTAAAATAAGGCTGAAAACCCTTACATTTTTTAAGTTTATTTAAGTGTACAATTAGTATAGTTCTTTTAAACTAAGAATAAGAGAGTATGCTTTCAGTCTACTTCTTATACATTTATCAGAGATATACTTAAGTATACTTGGCTTATACTGACAAGTATACAGAAAAGTCTAAGTATATTTGGCCTATACTTGTACTTAAGTCTTTTGATCAAGATATGCTAAAGAAAAGTATTCTTTCTTTATACAGAATGTTTAAGAATGCTTGGCTTGTGCTTACTCTAAAACAATATTTGTTTGAAAGTTTTGATTTATAAAAAAAAAAGTTATTTTCAATCCAGAGAATGTCTTGTGAGTATTTATATGTGTAGTCTACTGGTAGTGTATGTGTTAGTTAATGTCAACTTTACTTAAAGTACATTTAAAGGACTGTTCCAGAGTAAATCGGATTCATAGTATAACATATACAAACGTTACCATAGATGATTTATGTCATATACACATCTGTTCTTTTTCAATATATCAGAGAAAAGCCGATAGTATATTTCAGTTCCTTTTGCATCCACTGGGGTGCTTCTTTATCCGTCTAAACTTGAGCTACCACAACTCCCAGAATTCCAAGCGAATTTAGTGCCCGTCACCGTTTAAAGGGCACCGACACAGAACATGGGCAATTCAATAGCACACCTATGTAGAGCGGCACTACAGCCCGAAAGCGGCTGAAAAGCAATGCGATCCCATCCATTTTTCTTTATCTAGAAAGAACAGCCTATATATAATTAGGCATTGCTCGAAGTGGGGCGGTACTCACCCGGTACATCTACATTTTACTCTTAAGCGTATCTGCACTTTTTCTTGCATACCGCCCGGTAGCCAGTACTCAATCACACAGACAGAGAAAGTGTCAGTGTCAGAGAGATTGGTAATGATCCTAACGTTACATACACTACACTACCCAGAGGGCACTACTTCACTAAGGCAAGCAGTCGGCCCACCCTATCACAAGTTCGCTTCTCCACAGACGCTAGTTCGAAAAAGCTGTCTGATGCTGGTCTGATGCATGGGCCTGCCCCGTGACAGTAACAGATTTTTCACTGCTGAAAACCAAGAAACTAAAAAGTTACTCTAAAAATAAGTGTTTTTTTTTGTAAGTCGTTATGTTAGCCTGGCTTCAGAAAGGTACTAAAAGAACGCATGTTCCAGAGCCAGACACCGTCAACAGCGGTCAACGTCCAACAGAAACATCATGTACGATTCATGAGCTTCAATCTAACGTTAATTAAAACCCTTCACAGTCTCCTGACGTTCGCGAATCGTACATGCTTGGGACCGTTGGAAAGATGAAGATCAGACGAAGAGAATGTGTGGTGGCTCATCCCTGTGGGTTAAACACAGACGGAGCTATAGCGCCTCAAATTTTGTCATGTTTTTTAAACTGTAGCCTTTTTTACTAAACACATTACAGACAGGATGTAAAAAAATAGCTGGGATTACAAAAACGTATAGAAATTTAGTAAGAAATGGGTGCAGCATTTTGATGTTGACTTGGTTGTATGGCCTCCAAACTTTGCACACTGGTCCACAAGCCCCGAGGGCTTGACAGCATTACAATGCCTTATTCATAATGGTTTACAGGCTTTAACACATAAAAAAGTATGTATGTATGTATGTATGCATGTATGTATGTATGCATGTATGTATGCATGTAGGGCTGGGAGGTATGGCTTAAATGTAATACCCCGATATTTTTCAAATATTTGACGGTATCACGGTATTTAAAGGTATTTATTTTTTTAAGTAAAGGGTTGAAAGAAATTAATTTGTTCGTTCATTATGATTTTTGTTGGAACACCAATAAACAAGACTGAGTAAGTAAAAGTAGTGCTATTCTTTAAATCTTTATTAAATGCAGGAATACTAATAAATAACTTTGCAACCGCAAAAAAAAACAAGCCTATCCACTGTCTATGGCTTTAGTACTGAACCGTGGCATGTCATGGCACCACCACAGTACTTGCTTAGGTTTATGAATTACAAAAAAGTCCCACTGTCATTTAACTAGATTAACTACTGGTATAGTTCTGACAATCAGATTGGTTTCACAGGGTCTGGGCACGGAAAAATAGCCTTTGAACTCGAGCCAAACAACCCCCATAAGCTTTTTTCCCTTGTTATAACATCGATCGAGTGGCTTAGCGCAGGCGCTATTAGAACCAAGCGTGTATATGCCGTCAAGAGCATGCCAAAGGTGTAGGTGGCAGTATAACGAAAGGCCCACGTTAGCCAATCAGATTGCCAAAAATAGCCAAATGAAAATGTAAACATAGGTCGCACTTTTGGCGCAGGTGCATGTTCTGGCGCATACTGTGACGTCGGCTGCCTAATCCTCAGTTTTCCTTTGTTTACATGCCAACGGAGTTTTTAAAAATCTCCACTTTGGCCGGAGTATTTAGAAAGAATCGTTTTCAAGGGTGAATTCTCTGTTTGCTTGTAAACGAAGGGCACAAACGAAGGGAAATATCTCACTTTTTCAAAATCACCGTCCGTGTACGTGTAAACGGGATCTTAAACAAAACCATGTCCACACTATCGACGTTGCACCTTTTTTAACAACACATTTTTCGCTTGCTGCTGCGCGGATAATTCTACCTACACCCTCCATTGTTTTTTTCCACCGTTTATCTAACTTCCAGGTGTTTGTTTCTCACGTGTGTTTGTGTGTGTCACGCAGTGGGAATTAAGATTTTAGGGGCGCAGTTTATTCTAAAATAAGATTATTCTCAGTTGTTGCAGCTGGCGGAATGACATATGAAAAAAATACCGGTAACTAATATAGCATACCGCTACATACATGAATACCGGTATATCGTTTTTTCCGGTATACCTCCCAGCCCTACATGCATGTATGTATGTATGTGTATATACATACACTCACCTAAAGGATTATTAGGAACACCATACTAATACTGTGTTTTACCCCCTTTCGCCTTCAGAACTGCCTTAATTCTTCGTGGCATTGATTCAACAAGGTGCTGAAAGCATTCTTTAGAAATGTTGGCCCATATTGATAGGATAGCATCTTGCAGTTGATGGAGATTTGTGGGATGCACATCCAGGGCACTAAGCTCCCGTTCCACCACATCCCAAAGATGCTCTATTGGGTTGAGTCTAGTCTAGTGACTGTGGGGGCCATTTTAGTACAGTGAACTCATTGTCATGTTCAAGAAACATATTTGAAATGATTCGAGCTTTGTGACATGGTGCATGATCCTGCTGGAAGTAGCCGTCAGAGGATGGGTACATGGTGGCCATAAAGGGATGGACATGGTCAGAAACAATGCTCAGGTAGGCCGTGGCATTTAAACTATGCCCAATTGGCACCTAAAGTGTGCCAAGAAAACATCCCCCAAACCATTACACCACCACCAGCCTGCACAGTGGTAACAAGGCATGATGGATCCATGTTCTCATTCTGTTTACGCCAAATTCTGACTCTACCATCTGAATGTCTCAACAGAAATCGAGACTCATCAGACCAGGCAACATTTTTCCAGCCTTCAACTGTCCAATTTTTGTGTGCGTTTGCAAATTGTAGTGATGGGGATTCCGAATCACTAAAGTGAACTGAATCATTCAGTACAGTTCATTTAAAAGATTCGGATCTTTCGAATCACTGATTCGGTTAATTAATCTTTTTGTCGAACTGCTTAATTCCATTTTGTGCCCATTATGTGATTTTATTATTTACTGTGAAAGCAGTGCACTCGTTATGTTTTTCAAGCTATTAGCACAAAAATGTAAATGTCTGGAGATTTGCGGTTGATCCAAATTTATTTTGCATGTAGTGCACTTGGCAATATTTTGATTTATTTTGGTGAAAACGGTCCAAATATTGCTCCTTTGTCACTGTTCACTCATCTTGACATTTTCAACTGGCTGCATGTATGCATGCACGCACGAACGCACTTCTGTCTTGCGTGGCGTTAATATAGACTTACGTTATACACATTGAAAATATTTACATGTGCTTTTTTAGGGAAATAAAATAGATTTACAAATGACACGTTTTAATTCTCGTTAAGTATGCTTAGATGAACATATTTTTATAATAAAGGGTGTGAAGAACAGCCAATAACATCGCTGTGTACAGACAGTTTGCGCACTCTCACGACACAAGACTCAATATTCATAGCCCTTTCAAATCTGCGACAATATGCCTTTATGACAAAGATTAGGAAAACAAGTTCGATTTATGCTGCAGTGTGTGGCTTATGATAAGTGTGGGCATCTATTTATTCAGGACATGGTGATGACATCTACTAAGTTATAAAAGTTTTTGATTCGGACTTCACCCGTGGGCTACATCTGCGTAATGTTCTCTTGCAGAAGTGATTCATTAATTGAACAAATCTTTTAAAGCAGTGATTCAGTACACCCAGTTCACTAAAAAGATTAGGTCAAAAAGAACAAATCGTTCGTGATTCGTACATCACTAGCAAATTGTAGCCTCTTTTTCCTATTTGTAGTGGAGATGAGTGGTACCCGGTGGGGTCTTCTGCTGTTGTAGCCCATCTGCCTCAGGGTTGTGCGTGTTGTGGCTTCACAAATACTTTGCTGCATACCTTGGTTGTAACGAGTGGTTATTTCAGTCAAAGTTGCCCTTCTATCAGCTTGAAGCAGTCGGCCCATTCTCCTCTGACCTCTAGCATCAACAAGGCATTTTCTCCCACAGGACTGCCGCATACTGGATGTTTTTCCCTTTTCACACCATTCTTTGTAAACCGAACAAATGGTTGTGCGTGAAAATCCCAGTAACTGAGCAGATTGTGAAATACTCAGACCTGCCACGCTCAAAATTGCTTAAATCACCTTTTTTCCCATTCTGACATTCAGTTTGGAGTTCAGGAGATTGTCTTGACCAGGACCACTCCCCTAAATGCATTGAAGCAACTGCCATGTGATTGGTTGAGTTGATCATTGCATTAAGGGGAAATTGAACGGGTGTTCCTAATAGCCCTTTAGGTGAGTGTATACACATGTTCTTTATTTTTTTTGGAATAAATATTTAATAAAACAAAATTAAATAACCCAGGATGTTGAATTTCATTCATCCATGTTGTACCCATGGGTCTGCTGAGTCAAAAACCATAAAGCACTTCACTATAGGTCAAAGTATAACCTTTCTATAGTCCAAAAGATCAACTTTGTGCCAGGCGGACCTAAAACTCCTTAGACCTTTGAAGGTTGATGTGAGCGGAACTGCTAGCATTAATGAGGAGTCTGCAGCTACCAACCTTAACGTTACCTTAGTCAATGACACCGATGTCAAATGTGAGTAACGAATCACATGCATGGACTGACTGTTGGTCAAGGGACATACACACACACACGACTTGTTTAAATAAATACATTTAGCTACATTGTTATAAATAACAATAAATTGTTGTTGTACCAGCAATATCTCAAAGTTTAGTTTTTCACTGTAGAAATCTCAAATGTCATAACCATTTGCCAATGCAAGAGAGTACCAGCACCTTTTTTCCCAACTTCAAGCACTGTAGTTAGGTATAGTAATTGACTCACTCAACTAGCTACTAAAAACAGGTGGCACACTCCACATACAGTACAATAACATTACCACAGACACGATGTGTGCTCGATTATCAAGGTACAGAAAAAAGGGGTTTAATAAACTTACTCATTTGTTAATTGTCTTCTTGCTACGTCTCTGTCCATGTGTGCTGGAAAATGTTTGTGTTCAGTGACGCATATGCGGTTGTCAGTTATTTTAGTTTCAACCCTTAAAAGTAAAGCTTGTCCACGATCGCAATCATTGCAGCAAATGGTTTCTTCTTAAGTAGTCATGGATCGACAGTACCCTCAGAAGCACTTAGGCAATTAGAATTTAACCGCGTTTCAACTGAATGATCTGTAGAAGATGCTGCCAAAAAGATGAAGATCAAACTCCATTTGTTGTAAATGTTCTTGGGTGTACTCGGCCGCAAACATGTATGGTTGGATGTCACTCAGAATGTAAAAGCAAGTTGTAAAATTCCCCATCTGCAAATCCTTGGTTCGTAGCAATTGTGTAACCAGCAACTTTGTTTACGAACTGTTTCATAGAATCCAGAGAACATGCCGGGTGGGCGGGGCTTGGAACAAGGAAGCCAGCATTGTAGTTCTCTACATACTGAAAAACTCATACCACCTCGTCTTTTTAGCATTAAAACGGCTGATAGAAACATCACAGAAAGACAAGCTATACCTTAAAAAATCAAGGACAACCGAGGCTTTAAGGAGTAGGTTTGAAAGCCAGATCAGTATAACAGGGAGGCTTATTTTCGCAACAGAATACGTGCCTATATTCATTTTTCCTATCTCCACAGTCCATTCACACCACAGGGTGACGTTAGAGTATGAAGTTTCCCCGCGAAATTTAAAATCTTGCTCTTACACTAGCCCAGCAGGTGTGAAACATATCATAATGTCTGGGAGAAGCTACTAGCACCTCCAGATAGCTGTAGGGTGAAGTTTCCCTTTAAAGGTATATTTCAAGTATAAAAACGAATACATAAATAGAATCCTAGTAGTATATTTTAAAGTGCAACAATAATATATAAACAGTAAACTATAAGTATGATGTTAAGTTCACTTTAAAAAACTTACAGGTATACTTGCAGTATAAAAACATTTCAACCTATAAAAGTGGGCTAGAATTTTATGGCGCAGATGGCTCAGTGTGGATTGGGAGGCAGACTCGTAGTCAGAAGTTGCCAGTTCGATTCCCGGTTGTCAGTTCGATTCCTGTCTAAGCCTAAAGTGTCTGAGATAAATATGTCATTGTGTCCTTGGGTAAGTAATTGTTCCCAGGTCGTTGCTGTAAATTGTTAGTCAGCTTACCTGTTTAAATAAAGGTTAAATTAAATATATAACATTTTAAATTAAAGTGTATATAACTAGTAAACTAGCAGCATGTCTATAAGTTCACTAGTAGTATAGTTGCAGTACAAAATGAAAGTTAAATATAAACTATTTGTGTACTCAAACTTTACTACTTTTATACTCAAAGTATACATAAAATATACTAAAACGTGGGCCAATTTAGTCCCAAGAAGTATTAAAGTAGTACACTTATTAGTATACCACTAGTGCAGTGATATTAGTATACTTACTATATAAAGTTTACTTGGGAAATATACTTTAACTTTACTGAAGTTTACTTAATAAAATGAACTTGAAGTATACTTTTTTGTTAAGGGAAAATGTTATGTTATTCTCATCCCTTGCACATTCAAACCAGACGCATGTCATTATTTTCCACCCGACTCATACTGTAGCTCAGTTTTTAGTCAACAACACACTAAAAACATGCAAAAGATGAATTAACACATGACGTGAAAGTTTGGTTGTCTAATTTGTCAATGCATAGAAATCACAAGTGGAAACATTTTTTCCAAACGGATAGCTGTCACGGTTCCGTAGGAATAGGAGGCATGCGCCTCTTTACCAGAACTGTTTGTTTTATTTAGAACACATAGAACTGGACAGAAACAATGAACAAGAATTAGTGACTATGACCACAAAACCTTTCTTTTTAGTAAACTATTTGTAAACAAATAATGTTCTCAATGCTCAAGTTCATGTGTACAGCCCCTGGTGATACTTCAAGGAAATTTTCATGTTGTGTTGAGCCTTCTTAGTGTTTTAAAAATAGCGATTTTGATGCTATCATATTAGTGCCCCTATCACTCCCGTTCAAAAGGCGATTTGACTGAAACCAAAAACAGGGAAAATCTTAAATGTGGGGTTTCGTCCTAATTATTTTTTTATACGAGAGTTTAACTCGGAACATTCAAAAAAAGACCATAGGTTGCATTTTGGCGAGGGTTACGCTTTAAGTGTTGAAGGACAAATAATAAATAGATTTGAGTCACGTTGATATTATTGTTTTATTTTAAATTGTTTTACTGTTGTTTGAATTGTACAATAAATAATCCTGTAACTAGGATTAAAAACAGCTAAATCGTCCTTTTTGTTTTTCCAAATTAAACCAAAATAAGCCTGCCTAATCACTAACACTTGGCCAGGTGTGGCAGGAATAAGAGACAGAGAAATGGAATCTAAGTGTATTGTATGTATTTACAGTGCCTTGCGAAAGTATTCGGCCCCCTTGAACTTTTCGACCTTTTGCCACATTTCAGGCTTCAAACATAAAGATATGAAACTGTAATTTTTTGTGAAGAATCAACAACAAGTGGGACACAATCAGGAAGTTGAATTAAATTTATTGGATATTTCAAACTTTTTTAACAAATAAAAGGCGGCGTCAGCTTCATTAAAGGACCCCATGGCACAGTCGATACCCACCACTACACCATGGTGGGTGTATTCGGATGTACCACCACCCACAGAGTCGATCTGGAGCTGATGCTGCCTCATTTACATCATGCCCTGGCTGAGGATGGAGAGGAGCAGTGCCTGGAGGAAGCCCCAGCTCAGCAAGCTCACCAGGCCTAGGTCCCAGCATAGCCAGCTCACCGGGCCAAGGCCCCAGCATAGCCTGCTCACCAGGCCGAGGAGCCCAGCATAGTCGGCTCAACCAACTCACCAGGCCGAGGCTCCAGCTCAGCAAGCTCCACTAAATCAAGATGTTTGTATGACATTATATCAGGAAAGTGTTTATTTTCTCAAACAGTTCTATTTCATTCAATAACCCACAGTGTTGACAAATTACAATTATCAACATGTTTCGAAACTTTGCAGCTTGTGATGAAGGACTTGAATCGTTCAGAATACATTGAATCCATCCTATGTATTTTGAATGGAAGATTCTATGCTTACGAGAATACTTTGATTAGTTGGTGGAAGTAATTACACATGAATGAGCACATATTTTTGAAAGAAGGGGTTTTTGCTAAGAATCAACTAAAAAAAGTACACAATGTAGCTTTAAACAAGTAATGGATGATTTGCAATGACATCCCAGTAGAAAACCTCAATACAGGTGCCCCGTGAAGAGAGAGGAAACTAAAGTCAAACAGCCTCTCAGCGCCAACACAACAATGGCAAGCGCTAGCCAGACAGAGAGAAGCAAATTTGAAGAGGCACTGTCACAGTAAGGGTGTGGGAAAAGTTCGGAGAAGACATGGAAAAGGACTTTCGGTCGGCACCAAAGTGCTTCTGGAAAACCGTCCGTCACCTCAGAAGGGGGAAGCAGGGAACCATCCAAGCTGTATACAGTAAGGGTGGGACTCTGTTGACCTCAACTGAGGAGGTAACAGGGCGGTGGAAGGAACACTTTGAGGAACTCCTGAATCCTACTTCTATGCCCTCTATAATAGAGGCAGAGCCAGAGGATGATGGGGATTGTCGTCAATTTCCCTGGTGGAAGTCACTGAGGTAGTCAAACAACTCCACAGTGGCAAAGCCCCAGGTATTGATGAGATCCGTCCAGAAATGCTGAAAGCTCTGGGTGTGGAGGGGCTGTCTTGGTTGACACGCCTCTTCAACATTGCATGGAAGTCTGGGACAGTGCCAAAGGAGTGGCAGACTGGGGTGGT
>JACXGM010014619.1:0-21957 GCA_016801145.1 Umbra pygmaea | reverse complement strand
ATTCAGAAGGGAATTAAAATGTCTGATTCAGAAGGGAATTGAAATGTCTGATTCAGAAGGGAATTGAAATGTCTGATTCACAAGGGAATTGAAATGTCTGATTCAGAAGGGAATTGATAGACCTTGATAAAACACACATTTCCAAGCAGCCGTGGAGTATAGATGCTGACTAAACCCATTACATTATCTGTGTACTAGACAGAACAATGGAGCATTTTGAACCTTGCTCACCATAACTCCCGGAGGTCCCATTGGAATTGAAAAAGCCTGCCTCATCTCTTCAATGCTGGCTCCCTGTGAAAAGCCCTTCACATTAAATAACAATGCCAGTACAGAATCTCTCTGTTATTACAATCTTACCCTACAGGAAACATACTTTACAATATGCATGTGTTTTATTAATTGCAAGCATTTGTCTCTGGGTTCAGTAATCACTTGAAATAATGGTAAATACTTAATGTGTTTGATTAAACTTGCCTGGGTCTAACAATAAAACATTTCTGCAAACTAACTTTTACCATGGCAGGCTAGAATACTATTTAAAAAAAGATTTAAAATAGTATTGGAAGCCAGGCATGGGTGTTGGGGCCATAGTTAGATGGGATATCACGTTGTTCTCATACTGGGTAGCAGTATGTAGAGAATGTGACGTGCTTACACGTACCTCCTGTTGAGTGACCAGAACCTGGGTACCAGGTGGGCCTGGAGAACCTGCCTCCCCTTTTTTACCCTAATGAGGAAGGTAACATTATTATATATTTTTTTAAACAGAGTGCATCATTACAGTTTAATGATAATAACACTTAGTGCAGGAAAAATATACTTACATCAGTACCAGATTCACCCTTTTCACCCTATGGTAACAAAAGAAAGTTAGTCAAAGAAAGGTTACACTTTATTTGGAGAGTCTGACATTCCATCTGTATGTGCTCTACAGATAGTTTGTTGATTATATGACTATCAACAAACTATCAACAAACCATCTGTTGATAAGCAACTAATTGTGTATTTTAAGGGTAGGGGTAAGTTTAGAATATTTTTTAGGGTAATGGTTAAGGTTAGGTTTAACATAAGGGGAATGGTTAAGGTTAGGATTAGGGTTAGGGTTATTAGATAGTTTGTTAAAATGTTGTTGACAGTATGCAGATAATATGTAGAGCATCTAGAGATGGAATGTCAAAATAAACTGTTACCCAAAGAAATATTAATAACTTAGTTTCAGACAAGCACCAAAATCATACCTTCATTCCATCATCTCCTTTAGGTCCTCCTTCTCCCTTTCACAATAAAATAGAAAATTACATTTCTGGATAAAATTGAAAAGAGTTACGAAATAAAGCAGTGACAGGACATGACTGAGAAATCTTCATAAAAAATAAACATGCTCACATCTTTTCCAGCCAGTCCTCTTTTCCCATCAACACCAGCTCTCCCCTACATGTACATAACACAACACTGACACTTACAAACTGGACAAAACCATGTCTGCAGATTTGGAGTAAACTGTGTTTGTTTTATTTAATCATAGCCTAGTGTGATTGTTGGACAATATGGATATTGAGTTAATAATAACAATGTGGCACGTGTGTGTTATGATGGTGATAGAGGCATGCTCACCGGGGTACCAGGTAAACCAGGAACTCCGGCGATGCCAACTTTGCCTTGGTCTCCTTTTTCTCCTCTCTGATGACACACACACGCGTACAATAAAACCGACACGCACGTTTGGAATATCACTCTCCAACATGGTATTCATTGATTATGTTTATGGATGACAAAAAATTATTGTACACATTTGTACATCATTGCAACTACTTCCGAAAAACTTGAATGAATGAGCTTTAATCACAAATTAAACAAGTTATAGGCAAACTAATAATAATCTTTTGCTCTAAGAAGTCAGAATATTGTGCTGCCCACAGGGCATTCTCAGTAGTTATGTTGAGAATGAAAATCAGGAAAATCCTTTCACCTACAATTAAAATAAATGTACACCAATAAGCCATCACATTATGTCCACCTGCCTAATATTGTGTAGGTCCCCCTTTTGCTGCCAAAACAACAGCCCCACATGCAACAATCTGCGACGGACTGCATGTTCTGACACCTTTCTATCAGAACCGGCATTAACTTTAACAGCAATTTGAGCTACAGTTTCTCATCTGTTGGATCGGACCACACAAGCCAGCCTTCACTCCACACGTGCATCAATGAGCCTTGGCCACCTATGACCCTGTCGCCGGTTCACCACTTCTCCTTCCTTGGACCACTTCTGATAGGTACTGACCACTGCAGACCAGGAACACCCCACAATAGCTGCAGTTTTGGAGATGATCTGACCCTGTCATCTAGCCATCACAATTTGGACCTCGTCAAAGTCCCTCAAATCCCTACGCTTGCCCATTTTTCCTGCTTGTAACACATCATCTTTAAAAACAAAACGAAAGAGCAGGAAAAATGGGCAAGCGTAAGGATTTGAGTGACTTTTACAAGCAATATGGATCAGTATTGTTTCTGTACAGCTGGGTAACTAAATAGCGAATGACAAGGTTATAATTCTTTACAAATGTAGCCTATCTGCAAATTTGGTCAGATGATACACAGTCTATTTTTTTACCAATTTGTCACATCCATAAAAATTAAATCTATAGAAGACTAATTAAACAGTTTTGCTTGGTCATTCAATTAGTACACAAAAAAATGGCAACTCTAGTTAGTTGTCATGGTAACAAAACGCGAATCTGTTTAATGCGGAAGTAGGCCGCTATATCTTTGCAATGGAATGGTACACCTAAAAATGGCTGCCGCTCTGACCATTCTGCGTCATTTATTTGCATTGGAATGACATTTCGTGGTCACATCCAATTTTCCATGATGATTTGTATTGGAACAGCGGGCAAAGTCAGAGAAACCGTGGTCCGGATCAACACACTAACCACCGTAATGAAACAATACCCCTATCACATTTTAGCAAATGGTCAAATAGTTCAGCTGTTAAGGACCAGATATCAAAAACCTGAATGAATGCAACATAACACAATGTCTATTTTAACTGTATGAATAATACACTTACCAGACCTGGTTCACCTTTCTTTCCCTGATCACCCTGTAGACAGGACACAGCATCACAATTATCTGCTAGAACTTTACGTGTATTGAACACCTACAATTAACACCTAATCTTTGTAAAGACAACTGAATGTGATAATGGTTCCGAAATAAACATCTAAGCTACGCATGTTTATGTTTCGTGCGTTTACAAAAATTGCATTTCATTTTATGATAGGTACCGGTATCTCAAAAAGATTTTGGGCATGAGAGCAACTTTCAAAAATGAAAAGTTGCATAAAGTGTTGCTTTCAATAAGACGTTCTCTTTCTCCTCCTGCAACATTTTCTTGTGTTCCCCATTTACAAGAGAAAGCAAAGCCTTTTCTATCAATGTACCTGGTAAAAAAGATAACCAAAAGAGGCAAGATTAAAAAGCCAGAACTCTCTAAACAGAACAGGGCTAATGTCAATATTCCATTGATTAGATAGTAGCAGGGAGTGAGCATTGTCTGATTCAGAGATTTCAACAATGTTTGGGACAGTAAAAATGGCCTGTATAGTACAATATTAACCAGCTTTTAATTAATGAGCTGCGAACAAACGGCTCTCATTTGATTCCCCTACATTACAATAACAACAACATGGTTGTTAGCATTAAACAAACCTTAGGTCCAGGTTTGCCTGGTGTTCCATCCAGACCATCTCTGCCGGGCTCAGATTGCCCCTGACAAACAGAAAGAACACGAGACATGTTTTCATTGCCCACACACACTACTGTATGTGACTATTAGAGTCCTCAAACTATTGAGTATTATTACGTACTGTATGTGACTATTAGAGTCCTCGAACTATTGAGTATTATTACCTACTGTATGTTACTATTAGAGTCCTCGAACTATTGAGTATTATTACGTACTGTATGTGACTATTAGAGTCCTCGAACTATTGAGTATTATTACGTACTGTATGTGACTATTAGAGTCCTCGAACTATTGAGTGTTATTACGTACTTTATGTGACTATTAGAGTCCTCGAACTATTGAGTATTATTACGTACTTTATGTGACTATTAGAGTCCTCGAACTATTGAGTATTATTATGTACTGTATGTGACTATTAGAGTCCTCAACCTATTGAGTATTATTACGTACTGTATGTGACTATTAGTGTCCTCGAACTATTGAGTATTATTACGTACTTTATGTGACTATTAGAGTCCTCGAACTATTGAGTATTATTACGTACTGTATGTGACTATTAGAGTCCTCGAACTATTGAGTATTATTACGTACTGTATGTGATTATTAGAGTCCTCGAACTTCACATATTAGGTTACCACTACCTTAGGGGTAACTAAATGCTACGTATTGTACTGGCACATAGGGTATAGTAGTCTGTTCAGAGAACATTTAAAAGTCTTAATTGATATAATTAAGTTGATTAATTGATTAAATTAATTGATAACTCTCTGTTTATTCATGTGCTCATACCTGTCCTGGTGGACCTGGTTTTCCGTCAGGGCCCTAATAAGAAAAGAGATAGGTGTTATTGTGACCTTGTTCTCCGACACATGACCTGTGACCTCTAGGTGAGGCACTCACCCTTGGTCCGGGAAGACCTGTCTCCCCTCTGAGACCGGGCCCGCCAGGCTCTCCTGGTTCTCCCTGATGGATAAGAAAAAAATAACCTGACTTCAACAAAACTGAGTAGAATATATGTCTATGTAATTATTTTACATGTGAATGTATTATACTGCAATTTAGATTTGTATGTATATCAATAAATAAGGGTTGTTTTACCTTGATCACCCTCGTCAGGTCATTGTTGTCCGAACTGAACTGAGGGAACAAATAACATCAATACAAAACAGGCGCAGTCATCTACAAGAACTGTCGTGACTGGTTAAATTAAAGCTGGGCTAGTCATAAAACAAAACGAACCAACCCCGCCCAACAAATGAAGTTTCTGTTGAATCACATGTTTTCATCCAACTGCCTGCTTCTATATCCTAACCCCTTGAGATTGGCTAATAGGAGCTTCAAAGTTCTTTGTGGGTTTCATCTGCCAGGGCTCAGAGAGTTGAAGCGATAATGTATGAAGCGATAATGTATTATGGATGTACTTACTGACGAGCCTCCCGGAGGTCCGGGTCTTCCCTTCAGAGGCCAGACCAGAGGAGCAAGACAGAACAAGAGGGACAGGCTGTCAGAAACTAGCAGCTAGTAGCTACATTTGTGCTAGCAGGGTAGTCCGGTATCACAGAATCAAACACTGTTTAGACATACAAGACTCACTCAAGGGTAACATTACATGACTAATGAAGAAGATATTTTATTTGTGTTATTAGGATAGGATTATAATATATATTATAGTCGGACAAAGTCGCTGACGTAAGACACCGGCCCAAAACAAAGAGCCATAGAGCTCCAGCCAAGCAAACCATGCACAGATCATCGATAAACAGCCAGAGGATGTAGTGAATGTAGACCTACAGGTTCTCCTCTATCTCCCTTTTTTCCCTCCAGTCCCTGAAAGAAAGAGAACAATATTGCTGAAAATTCAATCACGCTAACATATTCAAATTAATGTGGATTTTATATTTTGATAGTGAAGTGAGCTAGTGAGTCGCCTAGGACCTACATGCAAGCCAACATTCCCGGTATCTCCTTTTTCTCCTGGGTCGCCGGGTCGCCCTGGTAACCCCAGTGGTCCCTGAAGCCAGAGCAGAGTGTAAATAAGGCAACACATCGACGCCAACAGACAGATATTTCGAACATCAGCGCGAAATAATTGTAAGACTTCGGAAATAGGCTGAGACTTTACCCGTATTCCTCTGTCACCAGGCTCACCCGCTGGCCCCTGCTCACCCTACGGAGAACAGAATCAAAACAGAGACAAACTCAAAGCCTGTGGATCCCAGGTGCAATTCTCTGGTCTGCTGCATCTTTGCTACATGTGGCCTTCCATAGACTAAGGCTAGAATTCGGTGGTGTGGGATTTAGACTTGGAGGGAAGCCCCACAGTGTTATTATTCTGTAAATATAATATATGACAGAAAGTCCCTCCATCAAGGCCACCTCAGATTGAAAGATATTCCAGTCACATATGGGCTGTGGAGTTAATGCCCTGTTGGTGTCGGATTTCTATTTTGTCATAGCTACTGAGGAAGAATGACAGAAGTGGGCCTTAAACCAATGTCCCTTAAACCAATTACCCTGTGCCATTGAGGTTCAGATCTATTAGCCAGGTTTCAGAGCATTTGTGTTAAGCATACATGCAAGAGGACTACAGGAGCACATGAACTCACCTGTAGCCCTGGTTCACCTTTGACCCCAGGCACACCCTGCAGACATTGAATACATGACAGTTTGAAGAACAAAGCGAATGTATTGTATGGATATTAATTTTACGTAGGAATATATGAATTGTACATACACACAAACAGTATTTTCAATGCTATAACAACCACCCAGGATTTACTTACATCTTTACCTCTTAGTCCTGGCGCTCCAGGATTCCCAGGCATCCCAACCGCTCCCTTGTCCCCACTGAAACCATCTTGCCCCTATGAAGATACAATAATGATTGAGATGAATACCCACATAATTATAACAGTGTGTGTTTCACTTGTACTTTACAATATATTGTTGAAATGTTCATGATTGTAGCAACACAAATGTACAGAAGCCCTGAAGCCCATGGCAAAAAAAATTAAAAAATTTGCCACAAGACTAAGTTTCTCATTTGAATTACTTAGTATCTTGTTGAAACAAGATAAACTTAGCCCCTGGGCAAAAAATAAAAATTATTATAATTTCTTTACTAAGTCATTCAAACAAGATACTAAGTCGTTCAAACAAGATACTAAGTCGTTCAAACTTGATACTAAGTCGTTCAAACGAGATACTAAGTCATTCAAACGAGATAAACTTAGTCTCACGTTTCAGAGCTTCCGTACTAATGGGAAGTATGAAGCAAAAGTAAAATAAATTATTTTACCTTTGGTCCAGGTTTCCCAGACAAGCCTACATTTCCCTGTACAGAGAAGAAAAAACATGTTTTAAAACAAAATGTTTCATCTGACGAGTGACATGTTTTGTTCCACCAATTTAAGAAGCTCACTGTAAAATATTTTTGATGATTTCAGTTAAGCATAAATTCAATAAACAACATCAACAGTAAGAGCCTGAGACTTTAACAGAGAAGACAATTTCTTACAAATCAGCCATAACTCAAGGCAGCCTGTGGTCAAGAGAGTGAGAATTTAAAGTGGGCTAAACAAACAATGGGTAACTTGATTGATGTCTTGATTGCGCATTCCGTTTTACACAACACAGGAAAATTGCCAAACAAAAAACTACGACTACAACAGTAAAACCTGGAGATAATATACACAGATATTTGAACATGTCAGAAACATTTTATCAAGCATTTATTTACGAAAAATAGATTTTTGTAATTTGCTTTTGGGTTTATATTAAACACACTGACACTATGGTAAATACTACTGAATAAACGTGCATGCTCAATAACTCAAACGTAAATACAGGACTCACCCTTTCACCGTTATCTCCCTTTGGTCCTTGTTGTCCGGGAATACCAAACCCCGGACTACCCTGTAGAGGACCAATGGACAAAGAATATATCAGCCCAGAAATAAAAACTGGCCTTTTCTATCTGGCATAAATATATATAGTGATTTATTACACTGATAATATATGTTTTTAGTGTGACTACTGTAGGGTCTGTTTTTGTGTCTAATATATGTATATTGTTTTGGTAAACAAGGTAATAATATTTCAATTGTATATCAGATAGCACATAGTTAAGATTATGTTATTCTGATCAAAACAACGAGAGAAAATAATCAGGAAAAACATTGAAAGTTATTTTAAGATGTTTTCACTGGATTTGGATTTATGTTTACAAGATCAGATAAAGATAATTAATTGGCTAATCTTCATTGAAATAGTGACTACTGAATGCACTGTATTTGTTTGGTCATTATATCATTTGGTAACATGATTGAACCTCAGGTAATAAATCTGTGTGTCGATTACCTTTTCCCCTTTGACTCCTTGAACTCCCTTTTCTCCTTGCAGACCAGTGGGGCCAACGGGACCAATGTCCCCCTGAGTAACACAACATAAACACAGACATATACAGGCCACTCAGTCAACGGCCCACTACAACCACAGACCTATTGCAACTTAGCCAGATGTGAAATTGGTTAAAGTGTTATTTCGAATCTGATAAACTCTGAATCGAATTGCCACTTTTAAACAGGCAACGCGGATGACACGCATCTGCAATAGTGATCATTACGCAGAAATGTAATTGTTTATTGTGGGAATTAGTCGTTATTGTTTGAGAATACACTCAATACTTATTAGCAGCACTTTATCTGTCAGGATGAGGTGTCTGTTGGAATTATTTTCCTATGAATGTGCACCACCAATGACTTACCAATAAATTTACACCAGACGGCCATTTTGTATAGTTAGGAGCTTCCCAGGGATATGAATGTCACCTAATGTAAAAAATACCTAAACAGGAAATGTAACTTACCCTGCTCCCCTTCTTTCCCGTTGGACCTATGACCTGTTGTAATAATGGCGAAGGTGAGTCTTAGCAGAGTTCTGGTATTTTCTGATATTTTTTTGAGTACATTCTCTTGGGTCAAAAAAGCCCTGATTTATGACATAGTAACATTACCCCTTTGGCTGGGTCACCAGGAACCCCTCTCTGTCCCTGTAGAGTGAGATCAAATAGTTACAAAAAATGATAACCTAACTTTATTATATTGTCAAAACAAGAACACTCCCACGCAAAGCAGCTACCTAAATGCACAGCAGGTGGATTCAGGCCCACGGACAGCTCCGTAAATATGTCAAAATAGCCTTAAGTAAATTTAGAAAGAAATAATTTGCCTTAAAAAAACAGCCACACACCAACACTTGTGCATATTAAATAAATTGACTTTGCGAGATTGGGCTCGACAGCTATATACATACACAGAGTACAGCTCTGTTCAGACCTCAAATAATGCAAAGAATATAAATTCAAATTCATTTTTAAACAACACAATAGTAATGTGGATGCTTTGGAAGAGTTCAGAAATCAATATTTGGTGGAAAAAGGAAAATAGTGTAATAATAATTGGTTTCCAAGCATCTTAGCATGCTCTCCACGAATCTTTCACGTTGATGTTGGGTGACTTTATGCCCTCCTGGCGCAAGAATTCTAGCAGCTCAGCTTTGATTGATGGATTTTGACCATCTGTGTTTCTCTTGATCACATTCCAGAGGTTTTAAATAGGGTAGATTTGAGAAACATTTGCAGTTGTCTCTAAATATATATTTTAGCTGTATATACAGTACACACAGACAGACAAACACTCACCTCATCACCCTTTTGTCCGTTATTCCCCATTAATCCCTGAGAGTAGAAACAACATATCCAGTCATATCCATTTACATGTGTAAAATTACACAATATTAACTTTCCTGACCTCGTAAATAGATTTAACAAAATAAGGTAATGAAATGGCATAATCATTCAATTTCTACGGGCATAACATACTATCTGATAACACATCAAAACTAGTTTGAGAGCCTGAAGATAAAGTCAAATATATAATAAAGTATATTTTCAGAAATCTGCATTGCAGGATCAAATGCCATTTTGAAATTATTCATAACTTTTTAAACAGATTTATAATGGAATTTAGGATAACGAAGATGATCATTTCAGACAATGTGCTTATATTCATTATTCATGTTTGAATGAAAGCTCAGTAATTAGCTGGCAATGTCAGCCATCTAGACAATTATTCCAAACACACATTCTCCAGACACATACACACATTCAAATTTCTATCAAAGTGAGGACCAAACATTTTATAGCATTATAAAAAAATATTTTTTACTAATACCGAACCCTTACCCTAAATAGAACCATGACCTAACCCCCCCCAAAATGTAACATTAAATCTTAACCCAAACCTAAATTCTTACACTAAACTTAATTGATAGTTTAAGGTCTAACCCTAATGTTAACAATAACATATAATAAAGTAATTAAGTCAGGAACAGAAAGTAAATATGTTGATATGAATCTGAGTACACACATTTACAAATATGCACAAAAACTCTGTGTAAATAACCCTTCTTCACACAACTCAAACTTGTTGGATCATTATCAGTTTCTTTACAGCTAACCTCCAACTAAGTAGGTTATGCAATGCATATGAAATTATGTTCTTATAATCAAACAGTGAATCACAAAGGGCATCTTTAATCCAGAGTGCTGGCTGAGTCAGCCCAGGCCTGGGGGGTACAATCCCTGGAAGAGCAGGACAGGATGGAGGACGGTGAAGGATGGCTGCCCCCCTTATGCCAACGAGCTGGGTTAATTTCCCAAAGGTATCCCCACTCCCTCACACAGATAGTTCAGCGTTAAAACCAGA
The DNA here is from genome assembly GCA_016801145.1 of Umbra pygmaea. NCBI lineage: Eukaryota > Metazoa > Chordata > Actinopteri > Esociformes > Umbridae > Umbra > Umbra pygmaea. Next base: position 11,439 of record JACXGM010014619.1, on the reverse strand, counting down.
GTGTGTTTAAAGGGAAGGGTACACCCCTGAACTTTGTTGAGCGATGTGAAGGATACAGCAACATTTTGCTACTAGTGGATTTTAGAAAGAGTGTTGCAAATGGAAGTGCCTGGTAGACTGTCTGACAGGAGTTGTGATAATTAGGCCAAATAGAAAACAGGGAAGGATTACCTGACATGCAACAACAAACACAGATTTTAAATGGGGCGTTCTTTATAGAGAAATGAACACAGCAAAGGTGTTAATGGGTAAGGTTCGATAATGGCTAGTGTTACTCACCATGACTCCCTGTGGTCCAATTGGTCCCATGACTCCTTGACCACCCTGTAGGAGACATACCATCACATGATCAATGTTACCTGATCACCCTGTACGAGACATACCATCACATGATCAATGTTTTTAGGATCACCCTGTATGAGACATACCGATCACATGATCAATGTTATCTGATCACCCTGTATGAGACTTACCATCACATGATCAATGTTACCTGATCACCCTGTACGAGATATACCATCACATGATCAATGTTACCTGATCACCCTGTACGAGACATACCGCTCACATGATCAATGTTACCTGATCACCCTGTACGAGACATACCGATCACATAATCAATATTAACTGATCACCCTGTATAAGAAATACTGATCACATGATCAATGTTACCTGATCACCCTTTACAGGACATACCCATGACATGATCAATATTAACTGATCACCCTGTACGAGAAATACCAATCACATGATCAATGTTACCCGATCACCCTGTACGAGAAATACTGATCACATGTTCAATGCTACCTGATCATCCTGTACAAGAAATACCATCACATGATCAATGTTACCTTATTACCCTGTACAAGTAAAACCGATCACATGATCAATGTTACTTGATCACCCTGTACAAGAAATACCATCACATGATCAATGTTACCTGATCACCCTGTACAAGTAAAACCGATCACATGATCAGTGTTACTTGATCACCCTGTACAAGGAATACCATCACACGATCAAGGTTACCTGATCATGCTGTACAAGAAATACCCATCACATGATCAATGTTACCTGATCAGCACTGCTCTCACATGCTGTCACACACAGATGTGGAGTGAAATCACATAACAGTACTAATGTGATGAATAATCGTACTGTAACGATAACAGTAGTAATGTGATGTATAACCGTACTGTAATGATAACAGTAGTAATGTGATGTATAACCGTACTGTAATGATAACAGTACTAAGGGATGTATAACCATACTGTAATGATAACAGTAGTAATGTGATGTATAACCGTACTGTAATGATAACAGTAGTAATGTGATGTATAACCGGGGGCCTGCGCTTCTGCGACTTAGTTCAGGACACTAAATCACTATATAGCCATAAGGAATAAGGATGGAGTCAACTAACAACACTGAAATACACAATCACCCTCAGGCACACACACACACTAATGTAAATACACAGGCAATGAGACATGCAAGCTCACAAGATAAACACACTTGCACACACACGCTTGCACGTACACGCTTGCACGCACACGCTTGCACGCACACGCTTGCACGCACACGCTTGCACGCACACACACACACACACACACACACTTTAAATAAGGGACTGGGTAGCTGAACACATTTAAGCTATTCACAGCCCAAACACAAATAAATACATTTTGTAATTTCAGCATGCAATTAAAACACAACACTTATTAACTATGCAAAGAATATTTCAATGGGAGGTGAGACGTAAGCGGAGCAAAAGCCAATCAGGATTGCTTTAACTCACCTTATCCCCTTGGTTGCCTTTCAAACCCTTTTTCCCCTAAAGCAAGAGAGAAACCAGGTGACATCTCATTAGAAACCAGGTAACATAGCAACCGTTTTCTCTTTTCAGTATTCAATACCTGTGTCCAGTTAAATTTTATAGACCCTTTAAAAAGCTTTGATACAGTTGATCCATCTAATCTGTTGAAGAAATTAACCTCACTAGGTTTAGCTAGGGACATATGCTTGTGGTTTAGGAATTAGCCAAGTGATAGAACCCAGGACATAAAAAAATGGTGGTATAGAATACAATTTCCTAGCTTTTAAAAAGGGACATCCTCAAGGTGAGATTTTGGCTACTACAAAAATGTCTAACAGATGTTAAACTGGAGTTGGATGCAAGAACAACTAAAATATATATATAGTCCAGGATCATAAGTTACATGATAATAAGATTAATAGCCTGGATGGTATTGTCATAGAAATTGTTCCCTTGTTCAAATACCTTGGGATTGGGTTAATATTTTTGTTTTTGTTTTATTACTGATGCCTTTTAAACAATCTAGTTCGTTGGCTGGGACTCCTTGGTTTCTAGAAGGTCCAGTAACCGGCTGTAACACCCAGCCCAGTGAGAGCTGGCGTTAACTGGACAAACATATGGACTCCTTATGTATATATATACATATTAGTTTTATTATATTAGTATTATTTTTATGTATTTTGTGTTAACAGTGCATTGTATGGAGGTTTTGGTTATTATGTATGTCCCTTTAAGTGCTTGTGACACTTCTCTCTAGTTTGGGCTATTGCTAGGATTAGGTTAGGAGAGTGTCTTGTAGATCTGATTACGATTTATTTATTTAATCTTTATTTAACCAGGTGGGCAAGTTGAGAACATTTTCTCATTTGAGACGGTGACCTGGCCAAGATAAAAGCATTGAGGTACAGACAACAAGAAGTTACACATATAATTACAAGACAAGGAGTGCACAATAAATAGTAAAAACAAAAAATTGTGAATGAATAAGAAATACAGTGTGCAGGTCAGATATTTAGGCATTTGTACAAGTAGTGCAACAGATGTCAGTATAAGGATGTAGATGATTGGTGAATACAGTCAAGTGGTGCTGTACAATACAGACAGTAAGAAAGAAAAAAAGAAGAGTAGGGGCTGAGGGTGATGGGTACATTTGTTAAGATACAAAGTGGCTGTGCGTAAATAACACTATGGTAAGTGGCATAATGACCATGACTGTGGGAGGTGGAGTGTGCAAAATATACAGAGACAGGTGAGGAGAGAGGTGTCAGCTAGATGCGAGGTAGGGAAGCTGCTAGCAGTTCGGCCGAAGGACGTGACTTGGTAGTGAATTGGTTGGAACTGATTGGCATGACGTTCTTTTTGGGTTCCAGAGACTTTTATTCTTTTATTAGACTTTGGGCTCAATCTGATTTTTTGATGTTAAGAAATCCCATAGCTACCCGAGGTCCAACAACTCCTTGTAATCCTTGGACCCCAGCTTCTCCCTTAAATCAAGAGAACAAAGTTAATACTTTAATGATATGAAGACAACATCTACTGTAAACTACAGTCCAACCAAACGGCTGTCAAGTTGCCAACTGAGCCACAATCCACCTGCCAGGGTACAGTACCTTTTCTCCCATGGGTCCTGACAAGCCTATTGATCCCTGAAAGAAAAAGATCAACCAATCATGAACCTACATCTGAAACAGTACACATTTAATTTTGATAAACATAGATAGGAACAGTTAGAACCTTCTCCCCTGGTTCTCCACGTAGTCCCTGGACACCAGGAATGCCAACACCCTCCTCTCCCTAAGAAAAAATCGTAGTCATATCATATGCATAATCTTCTCATAACCAAAATTGTGTCATAACCAAAATCACCCCATTCCCACACTCGTATACATTGATAACGATCAGAACATTAACCTAATCCGATCAGCATGTATTAAGTTACCTAAATGGATAGTTTTGAAATTTAAAATGTGCTGTATATTCATAAAAAAAATACAGTGAATGCAAAAAGGAATGGCACTGCAGATTAAGTGTAGCTTCTTAATTAAGATAATCTTACTTTATCTCCCTTTAAACCTGGAGGACCAGGAACACCATCAACTCCAATGGGTCCAGGTTTTCCTTCTTGGCCCTTGTTTCAGCCAAATAAGAAGACAATTGAAAAAATACATCAATTATTTAAAGGTGCACTATGTAACTTTCCATTCATTTTTCCCGACCAATTCCCCAAAAAGGAACATGATTATCTTGTCTATAATATGCATTCGCTGCTAGTTAGATATTGTGAAGTGTCAATTTTACTTTCTTAATATTGTCTAGATTTTGTATTATTTAATTCAATATGCTAGGTCCTATCGTTTACTAGTCCTAAAACACACTTTGTTATTTTTTCTAGTTTTCAACAAAGCTACATTGTGCAGGTTTAATTGCATTCCTATAAATATCAATCAGGTGCTATAGTTTAGGTGACAGAAGGTAAAGCAAAATTAATCCAATATGCTAGGTCGTAACGTTTACTAGTCCTAAAACACACTTTGTTATTTTTAGTTTAGGTGACAGAAGGTAAAGCTAAATTAATCCAATATGCTAGGTCGTAACGTTTACTAGTCCTAAAACACACTTTGTTATTTTGAGTTTAGGTGACAGAAGGTAGAGCACAAAAGAAACCCAACACATACATCTTCACCATGATCTCCTTTGTCTCCTTTCACCCCTGCTTTCCCTCTCAGACCCTAACAAAACATCCCAAAACACAAACGTTATTTCATTACTCACATTAGAAAAAGACTGGCTCAAATAGGCAATAATAAACATAGATTTGCTCTATCATAAATGGCTTAATGTACAAATGTTATCATTCTTTTTAAAGTATATTTATCCATCGAAAAAAGAATCAGTTTTACACGAGACATGTTTCTAAATGTCAAAACCAAGGAGAATCACTGTCCAGTATTTGACTTTATTCATGACAGTTTTTCACTCTAGTTTAGCTGAACACCATTGAATTAGTATTGTAAGCAGAAGCTATTTTATTCCTCAATGAAAAAAATGAATATTTACTTTTTCACCTGCTACGCCAGGCTCGCCCTGGTGTAAAACAAATTCAACACAAAAATGCACAGTCAGTCAATGTTAGAACCCCATGTCAGTTGAGACTGAAATTTTAAAAACAATGTCTAGACTTAGAATGTTTTAACTAATGTATCAATTGTTTATCAATTACATGATATTCGTAGCATAAATCCACACATATATAATATACTGTAAAAGTAAAATAAATTAAATAATGTGTGGGTCCTCTGCTTATCTATTCTACTGAAAGGAAACAGTTTGATGTACAGTATGATTTAATAATAACAATATGATTTAATGATAACTGTATGATTTAATAATAACAGTATGATTTAATAATAACAATATGATTTAATGATAAATGTATGATTTAATAATAACTGTATGCTTTAATAATAACTGTACATTATTGCTCCCCTCACTATCCATCGGTCTTACCTTAATTGAGATCCCTGGCGACCCAGGTGACCCTGGTTGTCCGGGCAGGCCTGTGGGCCCAGAGACCCCAGGTACACCAGGGGCTCCTTGAGGTCCCTGTTATCAGAGGAAGGATATTAAAAAACAAGGAAGCAGCATAACACCCTGCATTCATCAGCTGGTTTACCTCTGACGCCATGCAGAGTTGGTGCTAATTGGTCGGTGGGTACTAAACCAGATGCTGCCGGAAGGGTAATGGAGGGCCACTAGGGGCGGGAAATCAAATCCCAAACCCCAGGGCATTCAGGGGCCATTGTGCGATTATAAATCAAAGTTGAAGGGCTGAGATCTGTGTTATTGGTACTCACTGATGACCCAGGCTCTCCCTTTCTTCCAGGAATAGAATGGTTATCCCCAATGCCAGGGATGACGTACCCAGGCTCCCCCTGGAGACAAACGTAATTACTGTAGATTAGTCATTACTAGTGAAGGATAATAATGATGAATAATAATTAACGATAATAATAACACACAATAAATATAATTATTTAGATTTAATTACAATTAATTAGATTAGTAATTCTTGTAGATAAGCCTGTAGAACATGTGGATTGACTATTGACTAAGTGTGCAAGCGAGAATTGAGCATTAAGCAAAAATGAAAACATCTAATTAATTACACTATCCAGGGAACCATGGAGACTTCCAATAGTCTTCGCTGTGAATATCACACCAGGCAAATTTGTGCTCAAGCACACTGGTTTTCACTTAAGACCCCAACTATGAGGTATATTATAAATATTAGGCACAAAAAATAAACATTATACACTGGGATACAGCCAGCCCATCTGGCATTTGCCATAATTGCCATCTATATTATGTCCTGTATGGCTTTGGCCATATTGGTGAGTATCATAACAGGTAGTTTAACACACAGAATAATTTAGCAGTGAGATTTGACTTACCCGTTCTCCTCTCTGGCCTTTAGGTCCAGTTGTACCCGGTGGTCCCTGTGATAATATAGAGCATAACATGACACAGTCAACAATAACAAAGAAATGTACAGTAGTTGTCTTTTTGTTTTTAATTGACCCATCATTTGCCAAATGTTACACATATTTGTTTTTACTAAAACAGGACATGCACGATGTCAGGAAATCACTATCAGTTACAAAAAATGTATTTAAATGAAATTATTGCAATGCCACCAGAAGGCACATTAAGTTATCAGAGCTAGCTAGTATAATATTGCATGCCATCTGAAATAAAGTATATTGTGAAGTTGAAATTGTTACTGAAAGTTATGACACCCCCGCAGCCCCTGCTAAATGTAAAACCTTGAGGGAACCATCTGAAACAAGTAAATGTTGAAACCAACATTTAAAGCAATTTCTGAAAAGGGCTGGAAGGAAATAATACTAAGAAACTTAATTTCATGTGCCCACAGCTCAGAACATAATTAAGTATTATGACTGTCAAAGTGCAATGCTTAGTAATTACTTTAATGAAGGATTAAAATCCTTGGAGAGAACAAGTTGACACAGAGATACGGTCATCAATGGACGTTTGCTTAAAAGGACAACTCCGGCAAAAAATGAACCTAGAAGTTAATAACACATTGGTACCAAGTCGACCATTCTCTGGGATGTGTTTTCATGCTAATCGAATGTGCCCAGTTTCAGTGCAAAATGATAATTACCTTATAACGCTAGTTGTGAGGGCATGGATGAAGTAAAAAGAAATAGCTATTTTATACCACTAACAAGGCTCAAAATAGCACCACACTTCCACGGTAGCATAATGAGGGTCCCTACATGCAAACCAAAGCATTAAGAACTTTGTAAGTGTACAGACAGTTTATTAAAAAGATAGATTAAAAGACAGTACCCATTTGCGTATACAGGCAGGCGCCACCTTGGGAAGACAGACTCGACCAGTCGAACCACAAATGCTACATGAGCTGAACTGTGACTTGGAATCTCGCATGGTTTTTTGGTCATTCATTTGGATCAATGAGCAAGACTAATGCTGGGTTCACACCAGGCACGGCAAACTGGTTGCGTTGTGGTGAAAGTCCATTCATTTCAACTGGAAGCAATGCGCACCGCTGTAGCTACCGGATCCGGCAAAATGTGGATGCGGTGCAGCGGGTGTGTCGCAAGAGTTGAAATTGTCCAACTTGTGCGGTGCTTTTCCGTACAGCACCAGAACCGGAAATTGATATACCACTGAGGAAGTGCTAATATGTTGCTTTCACCTATGGGTTTGCAAGAAAAGCTTTGACAGCTCAGTAGATAGATTGTCACAGAAATTATTGTCAATGAATACTAAACTGAGAAAGCTCCTGCTAGTCGCTTTGCTGGAGGAGAACAGTGGTATGCAACGCATCTTGTAGACGCGGAAGATTGAGTATGATGTGGATTGCGGTGTACAAATGTGTCTGCATTACGATTCTGTACGGTAATTTTTTGCCGTGCCTGATGTGAATCCAGCATTACAGCTGGCGACACAAACTAAAATCCAACACAATTTCCTCACACTTCAGCTCACGTAGCACGGTGTCCGTGGTTCGAATGGTCGAGTCTGTTTTCCCAAGATGGCGCCTGCCTGTATACGCAAACGGTACTGTCTTTTAAACAATCTATTTTAATAAACCGTCTGTACACTTACAAAGTTCTCAGTGCTTCGGTTTGCATGTAGGGACATTACTGCTACTCATTATGCTCCTCATTCATGCCCTCACAACTAGCATTATAAGGTAATTAACATTTTGCACTAAAAATGGGCACATTTGATTAGCATGAAAACACATCCCAGAGAACGGTCGACTCGGTACCCATGTGTTATTAAACACTAGGTTCATTTCGCTCCAGAATTGTCCTTTAATTCTGAGGTAGAAGACCCTTGGGGGGTCTCCTAAATGGCATCCTTAAATAGGACACTAATGTTAAGCAGAAGACGATAGGCACTTTCTACAAAAGTGCACAAACTTGAAAAACAGTTCAGTTTGGGACACAGTCTCAGTTTGGTGTTAGCTTCTAAAATAACTACAAGACACGAAGACAAGACATACCATATCACCTGGAGAACCTTCCACACCCTGGAACACAGGAAACAAGTATTGGTGGAACGTCTCATTTACACAATAAGTTCAAAAGTAGTTGAAAAAGAGTTCCTAAATGGGCTAAAGTGAATAACGTCTTCCCCCAGATGAACTGTGTGTGTTGTCAAGCAACTAATAGCATAGTAACACAAGTTAACATACAGTATAACCCCATCCACAGTAACCATGGTTACTAGACAAACACTTTGCTAAACAGGACCAATTTTATATCGGTCCAACACAGCAGGTCTGTATCTTTCTTGGTAGTATGTACCCGCAGTCCAGCTGAACCTGGGGGCCCAGTTCGTCCTGGTCGTCCGGGCAACCCAGGGATACCATCTGTTCCTGGAAGCCCCTGTTAAAAGACACATTTAGGTTATGCCATAAAAATGCACTGACACTTGCTTTCTTCCCTCTATAGATTATCTTCTTGATTGGTCTGTTAAAATAGCAGCTTTCCATTGTTGCACTGGAATGGACATATGTTTCGACATATTAGACATATTTTTCTGAGAAAATCAATAATGATATGCATAGGGAAAACCAAGAAAGACATTTTCTATGAAAATTGAGTAGTGAAAACTAACCCAAATATGACAATTGTTCTGAGTCCGCGGCAGTTAGCACTGATAATACACTGAGTTCTATAGGAAATTCGTATTTCTGTTTATTTAAAATACCTGATGTTAAAGCGAAGCGGATGGTGAGCTGTACTATACATTTCACTTTCACAAATGTATGCAGTAATTCTCAATTCCACACATACGGTAACTAAAACACAATAAAGGACCGGTAGACAGACTGTTGTGTGCCTATATCTGTTCAGAAAAGTCAAATGATACAGAAAAATACGCTATCATCACTGACTGAAATAAACTGCCTGTCATTATCAATTCTGACACATTACAGATTGATGGAATGCGTGCTTTAATCTTTCAGAGCGTCAGCTAGCACATTGTCTTTATACAGAAATGAAAACAAACAACAAACCAAACACACATCTAGTACATACCTAGAATGGAACAAGCGCAAGGTCAGTCGCAGCATAGCATCCTTGAAGCATTTGGGGTTTGTTCAAGTGCCTTGCTCAAGGGCACATCATTCTGCAGTTTTAACGAGTTCCACAGTATATGGCGATTGATGCTGCCACTTACCCTCTCTCCTTTTTCTCCTTTGGACTGAAGGTTGAATGATTCAAACATTGCAGAGTTTTGCTGGAGTCTCTGTCATTGTTGTCATGGATGAAGAGATAAAAGGATTGATGGAGTGGGGATATAAAAAAGACAGATAAAGATCAAACATATTAGATAATAGATAAAAATCTATACATTTATACAAATTGGACATAGACCATTTAGATTTTTGTAGAGGAAGGAGGTAAATAGATTGTGCAATAGAACATACCAGTCCACTACTACCAGACCCTTCTCCCTTTATTCAACAGAGAGAAAATAGACAATGAGTCCAGTCCGAAAATCGTGTTTAATCGTCAAGCTAGAAGAAATCAACCATAAACTTACTGACCTTTGCACCTTTCTGCCCCTGAATGTGAAAAAAAGAACAACAAAGCGATTAATCTACTCATCGAGTCCATGTTTCAAAATGGGTCAAACGGTAAGGACCACAAAGATGGTTTTAATGTGTCAAAACTTAATGTAACACAATGATGTTGACAACGGTGTTGACCAATGAGGGACATACCTTACACTGCAGGGGGCAGGGCCCGAGGGGTTTGATTGGCTCAACAGGGTAATCCGTGGGAGTGTCCAACTGGGCCGACTTAAAAGAAATGTCAAACATAGTGATGGTAGAGCTAATATAGCACCCTGAACCACAGGCGGTACTGTAGGTTGTATAAGGGGGAATGAATAGCCTATCAGGTATACACTCTGATTAAACTTCACAGTCATTGTTGGTGTCTGGTAATTGGCTGATATTCTAATACCAATTTAGCATCAATCCTAACTATAGAGAACTATTTAGCGATTAGCAACTGTTAAAAAGGTAATGATACTGTAGAACTTATGTAAATGTTCAGTTTTATTTATTATGCTGTTCCGTACCTCGTCGTGTTGTTTGAACTCCGTGAGCAGTGCGTCACTGCAGATGTTAATGATGAAGTCTCTTTCTATGGAGTCGAAGTCGTCAAAGTCCCGGGCGTAGAAGACGTTCTGGTAGCTGGTTGGAGATGCTATTTTCCTCAGCTCCTCCATGTCGGCGTTGGCTACCCCAATACCCAGGACACTCACACCTGGGAAAGTACCGTACGAAATAGTATCATAACAGAGTAAAAGTATTTTAACCAGGGCCAGGTAATGGGTTTCACAATATGAAAAGGGAAGTGAGTGTTTTTAGAAAAATCTGTGTTTGGAGATGACCACTTTATTCTGGAGCTTGGGTGTCAGTAGCAATAATTACAGTAGTAATCAGAAAAAATAAAAGTAAAAATAAAATCAGTTTAAAACCTATGAAAAAAAACTGTCACTACACCAGGGGTAATCAATTTTGGTTTGTTTAGATCTAAACTGATGTCCCATAACTGAAACAGCGTCTTATTCAAAAGAACAAATTAAAAGACAGAATAGATTTGGTGCTAGAAGTTAGATTGTCCTTCTCTGTACTACTGATGCAGCTGTCCAATACATCACTGCTTCTGACGAGTGACTGACTACTCAGCCTTTAACGTTCAGACACATTGACCACCACCAGAAAATACCCTATGTCCTCTGAACTGACCATAAGCCTGTGCTATCCTGGACGGCTGCTCCACATCGTCCACGGCCCGGCCGTCTGTTATCAACACCAGAACGTGAGGGACTTCCTGTCTCATTCCCAGAGACTCCTGGAAGAGCTCCTTCAGGACGTAGCTCATCCCTTTCCCTGCACAACAACAACATAATCAATATTCACACACACACACACACACACACACACACACACACACACACACACACACACACACACACACACACACACACACACACACACACACACACACACACACACACACACACACACACACACACACACACAC
>JACXGM010014618.1:5635-22057 GCA_016801145.1 Umbra pygmaea | reverse complement strand
GAGATCTACAGCTGAGGTGGGCGAGTCTGTCCATAGGACAACAATCAGTCGTATACTGCACAAATCTGGCCTTTATGGAAGAGTGGCAAGAAGAAAGCCATTTCTGAAAGATATCCATAAAAAGTGTTGTTTAAAGTTTGCCACAAGCCACCTGGGAGACACACCAAACATGTGGAAGAAGGTGCTCTGGTCAGATGAACCCAAAATCAAACTTTTTGGCAACAATGCAAAACGTTATGTTTGGTGTAAAAGTAAAACAGCTCATCACCCTGAACACACCATCCCCAATGTCAAACATGGTGGTGGCAGCATCATGGTTTGGGCCTGCTTTTCTTCAGCAGGGACAGGGAAGATGGCTAAAATTTATGGGAAGATGAATGGAGCCAAATACAGGACCATTCTGGAAGAAAACCTGATGGAGTCTGCAAAAGACCTGAGACTGGGACGGAGATTTGACTTCCAACAAGACAATGATCCAAAACATTAAGCAAAACCTACAACGGAATGATTCACAAATAAACATATCCAGGTGTTAGAATGGCCAAGTCAAAGTCCAGACCTGAATCCAATCGAGAATCTGTGGAAAGAACTGAAAACTGCTGTTCACAAATGCTCTCCATCCAACCTCACTGAGCTCGAGCTGTTTTGCAAGGAGAAATGGGCAAAAGTGTCAGTCTCTCGATGTGCAAAACTGATATAGACATACCCCAAGCGACTTACAGCTGTAATCACAGCAAAAGGTGGCACTACAAAGTATTAACTTATTAACTTACTTTTGCACGCCCAATTGTTCTGTTTTTTATTTGTTAAAGCTACACTGTGAGTTTCTTTGAGTTGATTCTTAGCAAAAACAAATTTGTTCTTTCACAAATATGTGCTCATTCATGTGTAATTATTTCCACCTAATAATGTTTAAAAAGTATTTTCGTAAGTGTAGAATCTTCCATTCACAATACATACAATCGTGCCGCTCACCATGTTACGCCTCCATCTTTAAAATACATTAGCCAAAGAGGGACATATCAGGAAATTCAAGCTCTGCCATTCGCGCTTTTACACAAGTGGCAACGTGAGGAATGCCAGGGAGAGATTACCCACGACTGCCGGGAAATTTCAAAGTCTGTTGAAGATGTAAGATCATGCCCTTTTCTCGAGGACATGTAATAGTAGCGCTGGCTCAACCTATAAAGTAGTCAAGAACGTTCGGCTGGCAACACAAACAGGGATTTTTTGTTTCAAAATAATAGCGCTCGTGGTTCATTGCAATAATCATTGTTTATTCATTGCATAGGTAGTGTCCATGTTCATGTTTTGCTAAAATAATATTCTGTTTGAATAAAACAGACTCTAGTGAATGTTTTTCAAATGTAATCGTGTTTTCACATGAGACACTGACAATATATTCAATCAAATTGTGTGTAAAAAAACATGTTAAATTATTATTTTTGCTATCACATGCTCTTATTGTTTCTTTACACACAATACAATTGCATTTGGTTATAATTCACGGGCTGTGTAGTGAATTAACAATGACTATTGCAATGAATCAAAACAAGCGCTATTGTTTTGAAAGAAAAAACGAATATCCAGGTTAACGTGGCTGGTATAATAACGCGGTTGCTTGTCATATACATTTTCACCAGTAGATGGGAGCAGATCTTACACAAGGTAGCTTTAAAAAAGTTCGAAATATCTAATAAATTTCGTTCAACTTCATGATTGTGTCCCACTTGTTGTTGATTCTTCACAAAAAAATTGTTTCATATCTTTATGTTTGAAGCCTGAAATGTGGCAAAAGTTCAAGGGGAATACTTTCGCAAGTCACTGTAAATATGCTCTAAATCCATTTTACTATATTATGCCAGGAAACTGTACATTTTATTAGAATGAAAACAACATTTAAATTAATCCATACATTTGGCGCTTGCAACATTTAATTTATGGATTTAGAAAACGCCAGTATGGCATTGTCCTTGGGCGTGTGCTTGTACATTCGATTACACCACAGAACTGGAAGTTTGCCTGCTAGGCTGTTCTGCTACAAATACTGCTTCCAAGTCACAGGCGCTGTGGCTTAGTTGGTTAAAGCGCCTGTCTAGTAAACAGGAGATCCTGAGTTCGAATCTCAGCAGTGCCTTTTAAACCCAGTGTGTCACACCATTGAAACGTATATTGGGCAATCTGTAATCCCCAACAGCTCTCTTAATATCCTTCTCAAACACATTGAGAAGGTTAGATGTTTCTGATTAATCCTTTAATTGACAAAAAGTAAAATCTTCTAACAATATGTAAATTACCACTCACTTGTGTCTTAGTCAAATACCAGACAGCGATATGAAAGCTAAACTATGTTTATTATGTCTTCTTTCTAGCAGTTTTGTTGATTACTAATTCAGAAATAAATGTTGTGTATTCTTAATTAACCAACATGATTAGCTCCTCTCTGATGCAATGGTAATGACTACAGTAGCCATGTACTGTAATTAGAAGACAAAATCAGAAAGCAATACGTTCAAAACTAGCGCACGCTCTCTCCATTTCTGTACAAATGCACAACATATGTACGCAAGTCTGTGTGATTCTGCTACTGATTAATCTGCGTTGCAAAAAACAGCTTATTAACTATTTACGATATGGTAGTTGCAAAAACATTTGCTTCTCCTGACTTCAAAGCAATATTGGGTTATGTAATAAAAAGAACGTGAACATTTGGACATATTAAACCTTAATAACAATTCCTTAAACTATAAAAGTTGTTCCACTAGTTTAAGGAATTGTTTTTTTATAGTTTAAGGAATTGTTATTAGGGTTTAGTAAATCCAAATGTTGAAATGTTAATGTTTTCCAGACGAAATGTGTTTATAAAATGAACAAGCCTAAAAATGCATGAAGAAACTAAGGATCCTAGCTTTAGAATAATGTCCATTTCGAAAAGAAGGCTCCAAACTATATTTTTTTTAAACTTTTAACCCTTCATAGGTGTAGCTACTTTTCACCCCTACCAGCCATGCACCTATAGGAACAATGGCTTAGTTACATAAAGCGCCCATCTATTAAAACATAAGGCACGTTGAACATTCCCTTCGAAAGCTTTTCAATATAATGTGCACACTAAGCTTTATCCTGAACACAAGACCAATAAATATGCTCTGAATCCATCTTACTATATTATGACTGGAAAATTAAAATTTTATTAGAATAGAACAACATTATAATTAATCCATACATTTGGCGCTTGCAACATTTAATTTATGGATTTAAAAAAATACCAGTATGGCATTGTCCTTGGGCATGTGCTTGTACATTCCATGACACCACAGAACTGGAAGTTTGCCTGCTAGGCTATTCTGGTACAAACACTTCTTCCAAGTCACAGGCGCTGTGGCTTAGTTGGTTAAAGCGCCTGTCTAGTAAACAGGAGATCCTGAGTTCGAATCTCAGCAGTGCCTTTTAAATGCAGTCAATATTTTAACAATAATTAAAATGACCACTCACTTGTGTCTTAGTCAAATATTGGACAGCGATATGAAAGCTAAACTAGGTTTATTATGTCTTCTTTCTAGCAGTTTTGCTGATTACTAATT
The DNA here is from genome assembly GCA_016801145.1 of Umbra pygmaea. Lineage (NCBI taxonomy): Eukaryota > Metazoa > Chordata > Actinopteri > Esociformes > Umbridae > Umbra > Umbra pygmaea. The sequence continues at coordinate 18,473 of JACXGM010014618.1, read as the reverse complement.
CAGAATTAAATGTAATGTATTCTTAATTAACCAACATGATTAGCTCCTCTCTGATGCAATGATAACGACTACAGTAGCCATGTACTGTAATTAGAAGAGAAAATTAACAAGAAATATGTTCAAAAAATTTCATGCGCTCTCTCCATTTGTGTACAAATGCACAACATATGTACGCAAGTCTGTGTGATTCTGCTACTGATCAATCTCTGTTGCAAAAACCAGCTAATTGAGTATTTACGTAAATAAATTTGCTTCTCCTGAATTCACAGCAATTTTGTGTTATTTAGCTGACCTTTTTATGATAATCAGTACACAATAGTTGGTGGCAAATGTACTAATAATTTAATTAGTGGAAACATTTTTTTTTATAGTTTAAGGAATTATTATTAAGGTTTAGTATATCCAAATGTTGAAATGTTTACGTTTTCCAGACGAAATGTGTTTATAAAATGTACAAGTCCAAAAATGTATGAAGAAACTAAGGATCCTAGCTTTAAAATCAAGTGCATTTCGAAAAGAAGGATCTAAACTATACATTTTTCTACTTTTAACAACAGGGTGAGCATCCAGTTAGGCAAAGTGATGCAAATGAGGAAGTGCCTTAAACCTGCATTCTATCTGAATTCCAGCTGGAGGCGATACGCCTGGTTGCAAAAGATCTCTTTTTCTGGAATAGTCTATGAGAATGAGAGACACTTCTCAATTGATTATTACCTCAGTAAACATTTTCATAATGAGTATATGGTCTCAATCGCTAGATTTAAGCCTTCTGCAATATATAATGATGTACATTTTTTAATTATGGTCTTGTTGATTTTAAAAACAGCGATAAAGCAAAGGGGTGTTTAGGGCGTGGCTACGGTGTTCGGTTGTACGGTTGTACGACAAGACATTCAAAGGAGTTGGCAGTTCAGTTTTTTCAGTAAGTAACATTACATTTTGTTTTAATAATGTTTTTCGTTAGCATCCCTATAAATTTAAGTTAGCTAGCTAGATCACTCCTCCCTCTCGTCTAAAATTGTCACATCCGCAACCAAGATGTCTGTGCCTGTAATGGCAAATTCCATGACTCAAATTCAGACTTAACAAACCAATGGGTGACATCACACATGTAACATCCAGTGATATATAAAATCTATGCTTTTAACCCTTTATAGGTGTAGCTACTTTTCACCCCTGCCAGCGCTGTACCTATAGAAACAATGGGTTTATTACATAATGTGCCTATCTATTAAAACACAAGGCACTTTGAAATTGCCCTTCAAAAGCTTTTCACTATAATGTGTACACTAAGCTTTGACCTATGTCATAACCGTCATCAACAATTCCGAAACCGGCACACCCCTAATTAGAATAAAACAACATTTTAACAAATCCATACATTTGGCGCTTGCAACATTTAATTTATGGATTTAGAAAATGCCAGTATGGCATTGTCCATGGGCGTGCGCTTGTACATTCCATTACACCACAGAACTGGAAGTTTGCCTACTAGGCTGTTCTGCTACAAACACTTCTTCCAAGTCACAGGCGCTGTGGCTTAGTTGGTTAAAGCGCCTGTCTAGTAAACAGGAGATCCTGAGTTCGAATCTCAGCAGTGCCTTTTAAATGCAGTGGTCACACCATTGAAATGCATATTGGGCAATCTGTAATCCCCTACAGCTCTCTCTTAATATCCTTCTCAAAACACATTGAAAAGGTTAGATGTTTCTGATGGATCCATTAATTGACAAAAAGTCAATCTTTTAACAATAAGTAAATTACCACTCACTTCACTTGTGTCTTAGTCAAATGTTGAACAGCGATAAGAAAGCTAAACTAGGTTTATTATGTATTCTTTCTAGCAGTTTTGTTGATTACTAATTCAGAAATAAATGTTGTGTATTCTTAATTAACCAACATGATTAGCTCCTCTCTGATGCAATGATAACGACTACAGTAGCCATGTACTGTAATTAGAAGAAAAAATCAGAAAGCAATACGTTCAAAACTACTGTGCTCTCTCTCCATTTGTGTGCAAATGCACAACATATGTACGCAAGTATGTGTGATTCTGCTACTGATGAATCTGCCTTGCAAAAAACAGGTATTTAAGTATTTACGATATGGTAGCTGCAAAGACATTTGCTTCTCCTGACTTTACAGCAATATTGCGTTATTTAGCAGACCTTTTTATGATCATCAGTACACAATAGTTGGTGGCAACTGTACTAATAATTTAATTAGTGGCAACAGCTTTTATAGTTTAAGGAATTGTTATTAAGGTTTAGTATGTCCAAATGTTCACGTTTTCCAGTCTAAATGTGTTTATAAATGTACAAGTCTAAAAATGTATGAAGGAACTAAGGATCCTAACTTTAAAATAATGTGCAATTCGAAAAGAAGGATCCAAACTATAATTTTTTTAACCCTTCATAGGTGTAGCTACTTTTCACCCCTGTCAGCGCTGTACCTATAGAAACAATGGCTTTATTACATAATGTGCCTATCTATTAAAACACAAGGCACTTTGAACATGCCCTTCAATAGCTTTTCACTATAATGTGTACACTAAGCTTTATCCTGAACACAAGACCAATAAATATGCTCTGAATCCATCTTACTATATTATGACTGGAAAATTAAAATTTTATTAGAAAAAAAAAACATTTTCATTAATCCATACATTTGGCGCTTGCAACATTTAACTTATGGATTTAGAAAACTCCAGTATGGCATTGTCCTTGGGAGTGTGCTTGTACATTCTATTACACCACAGAACTGGAAGTTTGCCTGCTAGGTTGTTCTGGTACAAACACTTCTTCCAAGTCACAGGCGCTGTGGCTTAGTTGGTTAAAGCGCCTGTCTAGTAAACAGGAGATCCTGAGTTCGAATCTCAGCAGTGCCTTTTTAAAAGTTTTTGATGGCAATGCCGATTAATCTTTTAAATTAAAACATATAACCATACATTTCTCTTTCAAGTGATCAGGTTACAGTGCAGTAAAAACTGTATTTCTTCATTGCTTTTAAAAAAAAAAAAGAATTTATATGGAGTAATTATTCCCCAAATTATGCAGTGCTTTTATACACATAGAATAATAATTTATATAGATAGATCTGCGCCTTCCCTTTGACAAACAATGTGTAAGCACAACACTGCAATCTGCAAAATAAGACCTGCAAAATGTAGGTAAATATTGTCCCATTAAATTAGTTTTTTCAGATTTTTAAGATGAATAAATACAGTTAAAACAGCTTTAAAAAAGAAAGTAATCCCATTCTCACTTTGCAAAATTCTACAAATAGAAGTATGGACACACCTTCTATTACAGACAAACACAGACTTGTTACTTGAGAGAGTTTAACAAATGTTAATTGGGTCAATCGGAGTGAGGTCAGGAGTTTGATTTACAATGGCAACAAGTATCAGTAGGTGGTCAAGGGGATATCACTACAATAGGGGGTCATTTGTCCTCAATTGTTGGAGCAAACATGGCGGGGGAGGGAGTAGTATCGCCAGCTCTTCAGGTTTAAACTGATGTCCAAGTGAGACATTTTTATTGGTCCTTAAAAATGTAAGTTTTAGGCTGGAACAGCAAACTCAATATCTGCATTCCTAAAATCTGCATAGTAATAATTAAGTTATGGTAATTTTTGTTGAACTCATCACTGTTGTTGTTCTGTCCATGGGTCTAACAAGACACTGCAAAAAGTGTTTTTTAAATGTAAAAACCTGGAAGAATAGCCCCTACTTCATTAAAAATAAATTGACTTCTTACAACTATTGACTGAATTGACTGACTGGGTCCAGTCCCATTACTCTTTTAATGAGTTGCACTGTTTGTTTTGTAAACAGGAGCTCATGAGATCAAGGGTGAATCCCAATTCTCTATCTTACAACTTCCCCTACCCCTTCCCCTTCGTCTTACCCCTAGCCCTTGTCCCTTGAAACCGAGTGGTATGGAATAGGGATGAAAACATACCCCTATGAAATGAGACGCCACTTGGTTACGTTACCATATATTGTCGCTAGCTGGCTGCTACATCACCAGAGGCAACAAGTGTTGATCACAAACTGTCAAGATATCAAACAAAATCCACTGCTAATGTAGTTTAGTTAAAACTGTAGACATGCATGGTGTCCATTCAAAGCTAGTCATTGAAATGCGGGACTTTCGTTCAAACCAGCAACGTAACGTTTGCGTAGCAAACTAGCGATTTTAAAAAAACTTTTAAACTAAGAACATGGTTGCAAATATATATCTACAGGACTGACTAGAGCACAAAACAAGTCTGTCGTAATTTTTAAGTCAATTATTTATAAATGTATATATTTATATATATATATATATCCATTCCTTCAGAATAGTGGATTATAAAAACAAGACAATGGATTCTCTTGTCTGGATTAGCATTTAATATACAATTTCATCACTACATGATTACTGCCAATGTTTTAGTATTTCACCTTTTATACTGTATTATTAGAATGGCACCCTAAAAGCAAGAATGGAAAGGAAATATTGTGTGCAGGGGACATTCAACTTTTTACTAAACAATGTTAATAATTTGAACAAAAACATAACATCAACGTGTAAAGTGTTGGTCCTGTGTTTCAAGAACTGAAATAAAAGATTCCGCACAGTTTCCATATGAACATATCTGCATTCCCAGTCATGAGAAAAGCTTAATTTGGGTGTAAAAATAATTTTTCATGGACCAATTTCCTTTTAACTTTAATCTACTGAATTGTTTGAAATTGTTGCGCTTATATTTTTTGGTGGCACACAATGATGCTGTCACCCTACCTGGTAGGACGAGTGGTCGGAGTAGGGCACCACGTGGACACCGGGGTGAAAAGAGACCACAGGTCTGCTGGTGGGCAGAATGGCCAAGGTGGGCTGCTCCTGGTTCCACAGGAGTAGTTTGTTGGAGCGAATCTCCGACTGGTCCACGACCTTGATCCGACCTGCTCCAGGCTCAGTAGTGAAGACATCCGGTAGCTCCAGTGCTCTGAGAGTCGCCAGCCTTTCAATGGACACTTCCACCCAGGTCTTGAACTCAATGGCCAGCTCCACCAGCAGAGACTCCTTGCCCAGAGAATACAGACCTGGACGGAACAACAGGCAATGTGGTAAAAATACAACATAATTTGTTTTCGAAAATTACATACATTTTAAACCACAATGTATTATATTTCAATGGAACATGATCTGAATTCCATCCCTCAGACTGCAAGTATAAGGAGTAGGGACATGGATATACATGACAGTGCAAAATATTTTCTTCATTGATATACATGACAGTGCAAAATATTTTCTTCATTGATATACATGACAGTGCAAAATATTTTCTTCAGTGCAATTAAAAACAAACACATACTGTATACCGACAGTTGGTGACTTCCATTTGTTCAGAAATAGCCCTTATGCTATGACATTGTGTTTTCCATTTAGAAATTGTTAAAAGGTTGACTTGTTAGTCAATGTATTTAAATAATCAAGAACCTGGTAAAATTTATAAAATGTCAGATTTGTTCAGTTAGGTGATGAAATTACACCTTCAGTAAGTTCAAAGTAACTCTAAAAAGAGCCCTTTTGCCGTGACATTGTGTATCGCAATGCCGTGACCCGGATTCGAACCGGGGTTGCTGCGGCCACAACGCAGAGTACTAACCACTATACGATCACGGCGAGCTACCAGGGCTGTTGTAAGACTGAGAGGCATTGGGCAAATCAGACAAGCACAAGCCAGGGACCGGTTGGAAATGTCAAAGTTCACAAACTAATTTTAGTTACCAATAGTAAGCAATCTCACTCACTTAAAGGGAACACTGTGGATTGCAGGGGATGGCAACTGCTCAGTCAAGGGCCAATTTTGGATGAGATAAGGGGCAGACTAATTTTAATAACACTGAAAATGTACCACAAATAAGACCAAAGAAAAAGAGACTGTATTCTGTATTTGGTGGGCTGGAATGAATTATTCGCCTGGGCTCTAAATGTGATTTTACCCAGTGAAGCCACAGTGCCAGGAGTTATCAGTCATGGAAATGAAAAGCCACAGATTATTTTGAATCAAAAAAGAAACTTGTCTTTTTAACTCATATATGTGTCCAGCAAAAAGGGTACAAAACCATGGCAATTAAATCTTGTTTTAAGATAGCAAAGGTATAGATATTAGTGCAGAGGATGATGGGAAGAAATGCATGATGAGATATATATTGGGTCTAAATGGAGAAAGGGTTTTTGGTGGATAGACTTTCCTTTTAACTGATGCTCTTTAACTGCCCATCACTATTCCCACAGTATGCACAGGCTTTTCAATTAGCAGAAGAGCTAACTGCATTTGTATTTGGAAACAATTTCATAAAACATTTTGCAACATTTTTTTACTGTGTGAACTAAGGATCACAATCATATAGGCACATACTGCAGAAAGAATATGTTGTGATGTCTGCCAACACAAAAATATTATTTGAAAAACATGATAAAAAAATACTGAAATATAATTTGACGCAGAAAATAAATGCTTCATCAAATTCATAAATACTTCATCATAAGCATTTATATAAAACCTAGTTTCCTAATTTTAGAGTCAGTCAATACATAATATGTTGTGCTCAAAAAATGACATAGTGAATCAGTATGATCTGGCTTTTAAAATCAATAAGTGATGTTGGGGCCAACTAGCTGAATACAGAGAAATAGCCACAAAACTCAACAGCTCCATTACATGAATATATCAAACTAAAACTAATCAGTGAATCATTTGTCTCACCAATGACAACACTGTGTCCAGGGTGACTACGGATGATCTCTTTGATCTGTTGTGTGGCTCGTTGTCGAGACGGCAGGGTGCGTGTGGGGTCACAGTTGGTGTTATCTAAGTACAGGACATCTATGGTGGTGTTGTTCCGCAGGCACGGCTCACGCAGCATGGATGGGGTGTAGCGGAAGTCTCCTGGTATGGAGAGACAGAAGGTGGCAAATTAAGGTCAGAAGACCAAACGTGTTCTACAACCTTCACGTAGATGGAAAGAGGGTTTTGTGAGTGGATTGGCAGCACCCTAAAAGTAAACTATATATTGAAATTATAGTTTTTTGTCTGATCGCTCCTGACAACCTGATTGGATACACTCCTGATGACACATTTGGGTGTCCTTTTTGAGGAGGGATTGGCCAATGAAATTACAAGTCCCACCGAGGTGATTACTTTAATATTGTAAAAGCCCTCAATAGTGAAAAATCCAAGTTGTGCAATGTGATCATCTCTATGATGAACATCTTCCTAGTACATCTTTATGGGATTTCAACTTAATAATTCATCTCAGGTCAAGAAGCTTGAGGATGGCATTATCTAATGACAATAGTATATTACAATCAACAATATTCCAATTAGTCTTACTAGATAAATTACACATTGTTTTCTACACAGTGCAAGTACATGCATGACAGAGTATTCACATCCTGATATACATTAAACAGCATTTCTTTTGGGATAAACTGTTAGATATTACATTTTTTGAAATAAATTAACATAATTTCATTGAAATAACATAATACACACATCACACAAACATATTTTTATTGGATTTGATATATTCTTTACACTATTTTGGCAGTGCTTATAAATTGCACTTACTAAATTATGAAATGTTCAGCAACGCTTTTGTTTTTTGTTATTTGTGAATAAATACAAACTTTAATCACTATGCTAGTTCCTTATGTTTACTAGTCCTAAAACACTCAATTTTTTGTAGTTTTCCAAAAAGTTACATAATGCAGCTGCTAGCTAGTCAGTGAAAGAAAGTCAAATACATACTCTACTGGTCAAAAGTTTTAGAACACCCAGAAATATACATGCGTTTAGCTTTTTTATTCTCTAACCTAAGTGGTATTAAATTGATCAGAAATTATAGTCATAACTTTATTAAATTATGTATGAGCTAAAGGATTCATGGTTAGAGCACTGAATTAATGGCTGCTGAAAATTTGGCTTTGCTGCTGTTTGTGAATTTTTTATAATAAAATCTGTCATTTCCAACAGTGACGAACATTTGCAACATTGGTAATGTCTTGGATATATATATATATATATATATATATTAATCGATTCAATGATTAATTGTGATGTCTGTTAGAACTAGGTCTGTAACGATATGTGTTATGAAACCGAAATTGCGACACTCAGATCCAGGAACCTGTGTTGCGGTCTGAGAAGGTAGAATCGCGACACACCCCTTCCAACTCTCTGAGTTATCCTCCCTGTCCAGATCTAATGCAACCACATCTTTAAAATTACAACTAGTATTATTTGAAGTGAACATTATAAAATATGTAGACCTACACCACAAAACTAGTTGAGGATAAATTATTTAATTTTACCTGTAAGCATCCTCCAATTACGTGTCATCTGACTACCTTTCCAATCATGTGACGCCTACCTGCAAAAGTTGAGCTAGTTGAATAACGTGTCCGCAGATCATTAAAAATACTTAAATAATCTTTAAAAGAATTTAAGGTTTAAAAATGTCTCAAAGAAATTCGACATTCATGCTATTTTTGTTCAATTGTATTTTGTCGAAAGAAGCCATAAACGCTTTCTCTGAGAAACATTTAGTTAGCAATTGCTGGCAGATGATAGTAATAGCAGGTGATTGTGGCAGCTCCATGCGTTTACCTCACAGCAACACAGCTAATTTATTTGTTAGTTACCTTATAAGCTTTGTCTGTTTGTGAGTATTGTTTATGATATTTTATTTGTGTCCTTGCAGCTTTGTTTAATGAAACATATTTCTTGTGATCATTATTAAATCACGCATCTCTCAGTACATCAAAGCAATGAAAATAACGACCCAATCATTGAGCAGTTAATCTCCATGTTCTCATTCTGTTTCATTCACGCAGCGCATACAGTGTGGAGCCATGTATTACTTTTGAACAATTTTTTCTACCGACTGAACAGCCAGGCTTTGTGGAGTTTCTTCTAATTAGTTTGAACTGCTGGTAGTGAGTGTGAAACAGAAGCCATTTAATTTACTTTGTAAATGTAAGAGAACTTGATTGAAGAAGGACTTTCGACATGCCTGAATCATCTCCAAAATGGAGTTTAGTTCCGTTTGTCTTTCAACAGTATTTTGTTACAAAGACAACATAAGTGTTATAGCTTTGGCTGTTCATTTATTTTACTTAGGTATATTGTTAATAATTAGCATAGTTAATATTGTACTTTGGTTTATACAGGTTTTTTAAATGGTAATTACTAAAAATATGATTTTTTTTCTCTCACCCCCTCCCCCAAAAAAAGAATTGAGGTTTGTATCGAACAGTGGGTCAAAAATCGTGATACGAACCGAATCGTGAGTTTGGTGTATCATTACAGCCCTAGTTAGAACAAGAGTTGAATACTCTACAATCTATGGACTGCAGTACTTACCAGTGTAGAGAATAGTTCCGAAGTATCCTTGGAAAAGGAACATAACAGCTCCAGGGCAGTGGTTCGCATCTATTAGAGTGACGGTTAACCTCTCCTTGCCCATATCATCCAGAGGAAGCATGTAGGGTTCCCCCACCTCTAAAGGGTGGATCCATTTTTCCCTGACCTGTACACAGGGAACAGACAAGCAATTACCATGAACTTAGAGCAGTGAAATCTATTATACAATTAACTATGTTGAACAACCTTCAAAAGCTATCTTCAGGGCAGCTGACGGGGGGACAACCGGGAATGTTGTCCCGGGCCCAGTCCTGAGGGGCGCCCCAAATTTTGTTTTTGCACAGTAAATTTTATTAGCATGGGGCCTAAAATGTGGAGGTTGTCCCGGGCCCACATTCCTGTCGGCAGCCCCGGCTATCTTGCTCGATAATATATAATAGACCGAAAAATTAACTTAATATTCATTGTTTACTTTCCTAGACTACTTAAAGAAACACAAAATTCCCTCTCACCTGTAGTTTCAGTTTGAGCAATGTAGCAGACAGCGGTGAACAGTAGATGGGTCTGTTGGACCAAGTAGATGACAAACCAACAGTATGGTCGCTGTGCATATGTGACAGGAAGAACAAGCGCACGTGCTGACATTTCCTAACCTGCCAGAAGTCCACCGCCAGCGGTGTGTAAGGGATGAGTTTCCCATTCATTTTCCCAATGTTGGACTGAACTCCTACCGAGGAAAGAAAAAGCAACGTTTAGCCGTCCAGACTACTACTAAATTTACATATGTTTTATTATGACCATTGTATAATGCTATTTTTGTAATCCCGGTACAAATATAAGGTAACAATACGTGTAAAACTATTAAACTACTATGCTTCTTGTGTACAAATAAGGTGGTTAGTATTGTTTCCCTAGATAGCTAGTTAGCTACATAGCTATTTTTGCCACTATCGGACGTTAGTAAAATGAAGACGATGCAATATGCTAAAGGATACTGTATAGCTTGCTATGCTAGATTGGTTAAACCTCTATTTGCATATGTGTGCAGGATATAACAATCAATTAAAATGACCAAAAAAATTAAAAAGACAACTAACATTGCGGATCCATATACACTGCTCGCTTGACACAGTCTGTAGACGTGCTTGCAATCACGTCATGAGATCCCAGTTAAAAAGCCAATTCCGTCTTCCGGGCACATGGCCCTGGTAGCTCGCCGTGATCGTATAGTGGTTAGTACTCTGCGTTGTGGCCGCAGCAACCCCGGTTCGAATCCGGGTCACGGCATTGCGATACACAATGTCACGGCAAAAGGGCTCTTTTTAAAACCGCTAAAAAGTAACTGTAATCATAACGGATTAGATAAAACTCGGTTTTATTTACCATGCAATTCTGACAAATGTGCACTGTTTTAATGTGTTCACTTTCTACACGTACTTTAAAATGACTAGTCATATCTACTTCATCTTAGAAATAGCAAATCTGAAGATAACACTGGTTCTTAACAATCTCCCAAGATCATTCCAGAAATGCCACAAATCATCGAGCGAACAGCTCTGCCTGTCTGTTGTGACCTTTAAATACACTACCGTCTACGGCCAACCCACAAGCCCTGGTAGCTCGCCGTGATCGTATAGTGGTTAGTACTCTGCGTTGTGGCCGCAGCAACCCCGGTTCGAATCCGGGTCACGGCATTGCGATACACAATGTCACGGCATAAGGGTTCATTTTATATAAACAATACAAAAACATCTTGTTCTTACATTGAATTTCATAAAATAGTTAACGTTTTAATTGGCCCAAAGTGTGGTTGTTTTACCTAGTTTTATAAAAGGTATTTAATACAGCAATTCTACAGTATTGTAGGTACAAAGTTCTGGATCAATACATTTCAAATGTAATATTCACTGCAGGTTTCATGTGGCCAAGTTTGACATTCTCCAAAATGAACCTTTACAAATACACACTATGTGTTAAGGAACGTGCAAAGGTGATTTTTCTGCAATTTTTAATGACTTACTGTACCTGCGCATTTATTCTGCAAGCTGTCGAAAGACTTAACGTTAGCTTGCTAAAATCTATACTGTACATGCACGTTATACTCGATTATACTATGCCACTGATAAAAACAAACTAGCTAAACGAAGCCAAATACGGTCAGCTACCTAAATACTGGACGCTGCATCGCAATTCTGCCATGAATGTTTGTAGTCTCCACAAAACGGCACACTTTGGCAAACATTTTGACGTTGGATAACCGATTCTTAGTGATTCTTCCAAAGTTTCTGCCAAGTTGGTGTGAATGAATATGAGTTCCTGACTGTAATGTATCGTAACACCACGCCCACTTTTTAAATAAGAGCGGTAGAAGCTTTCCCTCCCCTGGGGCCGGTTGCTGGTCCTTGAAAGTGGTTGAATTCGACTCCATCATAATGCTTTCTTTTCCTGCCACAGTTTAAATAAATGGATTGATTTATTTCACATGATGATGTATAGAAGATATGTAATCAACAAGCGTTAGAAAATAGAGGACAAGAAACGAAGACCTTTCTTTCTGAAGGTAAATTGTGATACCTAATATAATGTACAGTTCGTGAACGATTCGTTAGATCTGAATGACTCTTTTTAGTGACTCTACAGTCGCGTGTCTTTTGCTTAGTGACTCGTTAAAGTTTATCGTTCAACTGAACAGCTGTTCCTTCAATTCAATATCGTTCAATTGAACAACAGATCCTCCAACATCATCCCAGTAAGGATTAGTTAATGTTCTTCCAGCTCAGTGTTCTGTACGGCTGTTTGTTTTACGTTTTCAAATTTCAAATACACCGTATTAAGCTGAAACAGCATAATAAATGATCACATTAATAATTGACTACAGTAGGCTATAATGAATGCTATCTAATCATTATTTATCGTCTATTAATTATCCATCTAGGACACCCTACTTAATCCCTACTTAACTTATCGATTATTGAATAATATGATCAAACCCAATTTATAGCTACAACATAGCCTCTAAGTTTACTGGACGACTCTAAAAGATCCGAGTTAGTAAAAAGAGTCGAACTTCCCATCACTAACATAATAAAATCAATCAATTTTCCACATGACACATCCACTCAATCTTAACACGACAAGATGTATTCACTAACATGATTTGTCCCCTAGATGGCGATCTAATACAATAAAATGGTACTGTAAACTCTGTAAAACGGTCCATGCATGTTCCATGGCAACAAAGCCTACACTACAATAGCATCCTCGTCTACTGTAAGGCTGCTATGTGAATGAAGATACCACCCTTCCCCCACTGTATTCACTTTTAGACTGATTCCTGCCTTATCCCTGTGCCTGGGTTCTCTCTCTCTCTCTCTCTCTCTCTCTCTCTCTCTCTCTCTCTCTCTCTCTCTCTCTCTCTCTC